>CM076572.1:838185915-838488173 GCA_034641835.2 Pinus albicaulis
CAGAGCAAAAAAAGGTAATGTAAGATTATTGGATTGGTTGTTTTATATATAATTTTTGTAGTGTAAAAACATCTTATTTCAGAAGTTAATATGAAAAATGTGATGCCTTCTCCTTTTTTTTTCTTGTTTTTCTTAAATTTCTAGTTTTGAGATCTCCCATTTTTAGCTTGCGTGTGGACAATATCAAATACAATAGTACGGGTTTTAGAAAATTGTGTTAGATATATCATATAAGCTCAAATTTTGGAATTTTCGTGGATAGAATTATGTCGTTGCTAACTCTAAATAGAGTTTTCTAAATGTGGGTATTTATCTTTTGGGTTTATATTAAAGAATTTTTAAAAAAATGCTTGATGTTATTGTTGTAACATTTCTGGTTCTGATAACGTAGATATTTTAGAATAAAAATAAAAATAAATAAAATGTTAGATGTTGTTGAAGAAAAAAAAAAAAAATGTTAGACATAAGAGATAGAAAAGAAAAAGCAAATGAATTAAAAAGAAAACATGGAAGAAAGCATATTCAAATGTTTTCTAGAGAAAAAAAATTGTTAGTTAGACATTTATATAGTGAGCTAGTTTAAATGCCACTAATAGATTTTTAAAGTTTATGTTATTAAGGCTTAAATATGCTTGACTATACATTTAATATGGTTAACCAAATTGTAATAATTGCAAATGGATGTGAATTTTTGTCCGATGTGATAAACAATAAGCAACATTGAATGGACGAGATGTGGCCTGCTCAGATCAGTGACATCCACACTTCCCTGCTCCCCCCTAGCCCTTCCGAACATTATCTGATTGAGGGGCCGGGGGGGGGCGTTGGGTGTCCGGGTATACTGGTTTCATTAAACCACCTCTCGCGATGTGTAATTTCCTTATCAACCCCACCCTCTTTAATTCCGCTTACCGCTTGCACCCCCCTCCGGGTCCTGGTAAGCTAAATTCCATAAACCATCTTTCCCCTCTGTTGACTGTTACACCATTATTTCCGCCATTCCACCGTCACCTTTGGTGTAGGGGCATTAGGCACAATAAAATACTTTGTATTTAAGTAGACATAGGGGGGGTCTGATGTTTCTAATTTCTTATGTAATTATTAGTATTTTGAATAAATATAGTGAGGAATTGTAAATGTTCTCGAATCACTGAGAACATGAGAGAATTTAATTAGTTAGGAATGTGAAGAGTCAGTTTCAGTAAATCTAGGGATTTAGGCTAAATTTAGGATTTTGAGAATTCCAAAAGTTTTGTTGAGCTGTCAAAGAAGCTGAATCGGTTCATTAATGTTCTGTATAAATGTAAGCCTCAAGGGCCTTAGAAAAGGGGAGAGTTGCAGAGAGTTAGAGAGGTTTGGAAACCCGGAGTTCCTATAAGCCTACGAGCAGTTGAACAGGGCCAATTGATTTTGAAGACCTGGCCAAAACAAGGAGTTGTAAGTGATTTCATTGTATAAATGAAAGAATCTACTCAGTTTCGATACGTAAGTATGTGATAACTCTGTAATAGGATATTGAGATCATGCTATGCATATAGTTTGGGAAATGGATGAAATTGTCGAAACAGGCTTAATACTGTGGTTGAGCTGAATGATATGGATTAATTAGGGATTTTGCATACACATCTAAAAAGATTAATTGAAGTTGCAATTGTTAAAGATTGAAGTCATCGACCACTGCAAGTGTCGATGACATAGAGTCGAAATTGAGTCCCACTGTAGAACTCGACATTTGAATATATCAGAACCACATTGGGGTTTTGCTACAGTTGCAACGATGGAGTCGATTCTCATTTCACGAGAATGAAATAGGGTCGACATAGAGTTACAAACTCTTGGATGTTTATGCTGATGCCAGCAGAAAGAAGGGAAGTCGAGGCGTATAGGAGGAAATGCATTGGAAAATCACCTGATTGAACCTTGAATTGTACAGTGGAATAGGAGAGAGCATATTTTGGTGTAATTCGGAGCAAAGAGATCTAATTGCGAACAGTAAGATCTGAAGGTCCAAGAGTGGTTGAATTCTCGGTCTGTCGAACCTTAAAGTAAATGCGAAGTCACAAGATTGAGAACAAAATTATAACCATAGGCACCGTGGAACCGAGAGCCATAGTAAATGGAACCTTGAATAAATAGCGAAGGCGGGTTTTGAGACAGAAAACTAGCAATATCGCGTGGTCTCCAGGGTAGTAAGCTGTTTCACCTTTTGGAACGCGATATCATTAGATGAGTGACACATGTCCATAGGTGGTATTCAATTACCATTTTTATCGTGCGATTTTGAGAAATTAAAAATCGAGCAAGTTTATTACGCGACTTTCATTGGATTTCTTAGTGGAAGCGCGATAAGTCTGTAGCCATCGATTGAAGAGGTAAGAGTCAATTTGCTGGGACCCAAACTTTAATATATAATGGTGGTTGGTATTTTAACCAAAGTCCGAGTTGTATGAAGTGCTATGGTCATAAATTCATGCGTGGATGCATTGGTTAAGCAATGTCAAGCTTGCGTAAGTTATAAATGATGGAGGACGCATATATATAATTGGACCAAGATCTATTTATTTAATATCAATTCTTGGCATTTGGGTTATTAAGTTGCGGCGTAATAGTTATATGCATTGGTAATAATTTACGAAGGTCGAACTTTGTAATTGAAATGTTCGCATGGATCAAAGGCTACGATAAGCCTCGGGTTTAATTGTAAGATCTGGGGTTTAGAATTAAAATCGATTGATGTTTAATTAAATTGTTTTTGTGAGACCTTTCAAAAAGGATTTCGTTTGTGAAACAACCCTTGGGTAGGGAAGTTGATGGGTTTTAAATGTAAAGTGAACTTTGGATTTATTTACATAGGAAGATTGTCATATAACCATGTGTATGGTTTGATAACCATAAAGTTATAACTGAAAGATATGTTCTGCTTATGTAATTGGTTGTATGGCTTTATGAGTCATAGTGAATGATTTTTAAAGAAACTTCCGCAATTGAAAGAGTTTCCAGATTTAAGTTTTATTGGGACATGATAATTAAGGGTATTTTTATATGCAGCTTTGAGAGTGGAGAACGTGGGTTTGGTGGGGTAGCCCACCATCAGGTGGTATCAGAGCTGGAATAGCTCGCTTGAAAATTAATTGTGGAATGCATATGTGTTGAAAGTAATGACGAAAATTTGAAGTTTTAAATCTGTTTAAGAGTGATTGCAGATTTGAAGAGGTGTGCAGTGAAGGTATTCAGATTTTTAGAATCTGAAGCTGAAGGCAATGTGTTTTGAATATTTCCAGGATATGTTTTGGTGATGGCAAAGAAATCAGATTTCAATCTGACAGGACATCATGCAGTGCAGCAGAGCATTGGGATAAATTGCAGAAACAATTGCAAATGGATGTTGAACAACCCTTGAAGGTGAGGTTGTTTTGATTCTGTTTGAAGAATTTTGTTTGCAAATGCAGATTGCAGAAAAGTGAGGAGCATCTCAGCAAGAAGATTACAACTTT
Source organism: Pinus albicaulis (assembly GCA_034641835.2). NCBI lineage: Eukaryota > Viridiplantae > Streptophyta > Pinopsida > Pinales > Pinaceae > Pinus > Pinus albicaulis. The sequence goes on from CM076572.1 coordinate 838,189,410, forward strand.
GAAAAGTAGTGATGAAGGAAGCCAGTGAATGTCTCTAAAGAGAAAGGAGAGTGTGGCAAAACCTTGATAATTCCCAACAGAGGTTGGATGAAAAGAGAATAGATGTGTTCTTGAGAGGTTGAAAATGATTGAAGCCTAAAGAAGCAGAGATAATGCTCAAGAGGTTCCAGAGATAGAGGACCTGTACTTGCCAAAATACCGGATCCAGAGAGAGGATTGGTGAGGTAAGTTGTGACAAGGAGGACTTGTTACTACAGAGGTTTCAGTGCAGCCCATGATGAATGAGTGAGAAATCATGAAGGAGAAGATGGCTACTGATAGTCATAGCAGAGATTGCAGAGGTTCTAAGAGAGGCGACAACAAAATGAAGATGGAGAAAGAGGATGCCAAGGCAGATGGCATACAGAGACAGTTAAGAAAAGAAGAGTATGAGAAAGATGTAGTTAAGATCAGGGAGCAGTTCAAAAAACTAAAGATGATGATAAAGGAAAGCCAGAGAGTTGGTTGGCTCATGAATAAGAAAGTAAAGTGGCATAGGCTACATATGAAGAAAGAGCAGATGATACATGCTTAGCAGAAAGAGAGATTACTCAGGATGATTGAGTATTTGGAGAAGGACTTGAAGACTGAAGCTTCAAGTGAGACCAAGGGGTCAAATGACTTTACATTTGAAAAATTTTGTATGCTTACAGGAAAAATGTGTGGAGGAGGAAAAACTGCTGATGTTGTCACAAAGGAAGAAAATGGGGCAGCCAGATATTTTGTTGATGTCCATACATAGTTGGGGAAAGTTTTTTTTTTCAATACATTGGAAGAAAAACAAAATTCAATTATGAGGATGGCCAGAAGCTGGAAATTGAGAAATCAATTGAAAAGCTAGAGGAGACTGAACAGAAGAACATTAAAGAATTTCTGAAATGTATAGAAGACTTGGAATAGTAGGAAGATTTGATGAGTAAGTCATCAAATGAGACCATGGGGTCTTATGATTTTGAAACTGACAAGTTGTGTGTGAATGCAGGCATTGAAGAAAACAATTCATATGATGAAACTGTAATGAGTGAAGCTGACTGTTGCCAAGAAAATTATGATGATGATTATCTTTCAAAAGAATATCAGATTGAATTACTACAGCAAAAAGAATTCATAAATTCCTTGTTTTGTAAAAGAAATTGTTTCAATGAAGATATGACAGTTATGACTGATGACGATGAATTTGATAATGACAGATTGATTTTATTGAATGGCCAAGTGAAAAGTGATGGACAGATAACTGAAATTATTGCAGAGATGGGAGATCGGAATTCTATTATGATGAAGGATGAAAAAGTTGTGACAGCAGGAAACTTGACTTGTGAAGATAGTGAAGATTGCACAGAGAGTTTCTCAGATGAGATGGCAGATTTGTGGCATGAGTTAAGTGTTCTGGAACAGAGGATAGAAGCACAGAGGAAAAGTGTTCAGATTGTAAAGGCAGAGTTGAATGAGAATGAGAAGGTTCATTTTCATGAGCCAGAGAAAGGAGACATCCTTGAAGAGGATGGTGCAGAGGAGAGAGTAACTGACAGTCTCAAGAGTTGCTTAAAGGATTGGAATCAACATACTGATGTGTTGATGATAGAGTAGCAGATTGAAGTGTTGCTGGAAGAAATAACAGAGCAGCCAATTGAAGTGTTGCCAAAGGAAGAAGAGACACACAGATTATATAACTTTGATATTTGTTTTATGATTGCAAGTACTGATGGAAGGACTAAGGAATGTTTAGTCCAGGAGAAGAAAAGAGATGATGAAAGTGACTGGAAATTTAAATACCAGTTCAAATAATTGCTGACGGTAGAGGACGAAGAAATTGTCATAAGTGACAATCAAGAAGAAGTTTTCAGTCGCAGAAAACAAGAGGGTATGTATGAGTGGGTGGTAGCAACCACAATATTTCAGCAAGCTAGTGTAGGAGCTCAGCAAGTAAAAGCTAGCGTAAGGGCTCAAAAATTAAGAGCAAGAGCTAGAGTAAAAGAAGTAGTAAGAGTTTAGCAGATAAGAACTTAGCAAGCAGAAGCAGAAGTAGAAGTTTAGAAATCAAGAGGAAGCAGTATCCAGCAGTCAGAAGATAAATTAGATCAAGAAATTTAATTGATAAGAAGATTGAAGGTGAGAGTGTCTGAGAAGAAGACAACAACAAGAAAGCAGAGAAATAGCAGCAACAAGAGAAAGACAATCACAGACTGTGAAAGCATAACAAGCGGGAAGATGCAGCATAAAGTATGGAAGCCTGGAGAAGTGCAGAAGAAGAATATTGCAACAGATAATAAATTGCAGAAAAAAGTGTGGGATCTAGGAAGACAAGAACTGAAGACACATGATCAGGAGATCATGATAAATTTTAACCTTGGGAGTTTGATACAGAGGCATTAGGCGCAATAAAATACTTTGTATTTAAGTAGACAGAGGGGGGTTTGATGTTTCTATTTTCTTATGTAATTATTAGTATTTTGAATAAATATACTGAGGAATTTTAAATGTTCTTGAATCACTGAGAACATGACAGAATTTAATTAGTTAGGAATGTGAAGAGCCAGTTTCAATAAATCTGGGGATTTAGGCTAAATTTAGGATTTTGAGAATTCCAAAAGTTTTGTTGAGCTGTCAAAGAAGCTGAATCGGTTCATTAATATTCTGTATAAATGTAAGCCTCAAGGGCCTTATAAAAGGGAAGAGCTGCAGAGAGTTAGAGAGGTTTGGAAAATCGGAGTTCCTGTAAGCCTACGGGCAGTTGAAGAGGGCCAATTGATTTTGAAGAGCTGGCCAAAATGAGGAGTTGTAAGTGATTTCATTGTATAAATGAAAGAATCTGTTCAGTTTTACATGAGTATTAATTGATTTAAATTCTGCATGAATATGCTTGGTTTCGATACGTTATTATGTGATAACTCTGTAATAGGATTTTGAGATCATGCTATGCATATATTTTGGGAAATGGATGAAATTGTCGAAACAGGCTTAATATTGTGGTTGAACCGAATGATATAGATTAATTAGGGATTTTGCATACACATCTGAAAAGATTAATTGAAGTTACAATTGTTAAAGATTGCAGTCATCGACCACTGCAAGGGTCGATGACATAGAGTTGAAATTGAGTCCCACTGTAGAACTCGACATTTGAATATATCATAACCACATTGGGGTTTCGCTACAGTTGCAGCAATGGAGTTGATCCTCATTTCATGAGATTGAAATAGAGTCGACATAGAGTTACAAACTCTTGTATGTTTACGCTGATGCCAGCAGAAAGAAGGGAATTCGAGGCGTATAGGAGGAAATGCGTTGGTAAATCACCTGATTGAACCTTGAATTGTATAGTGGAACAACAGAGAGTGTATTTTGGTGTAATTCAGAGCAAAGAGATCTAATTGTGGAGAGTAAGATCTGAAGGTCAAGGAGTGGTTGAATTCTGGGTTTGTCGAACCTTAAAGTAAATGAGAAGTCACAAGATTGAGAACAAAATTATAACCATAGGCACCGTGGAACCGGGAGAAACAGTAAACATAACCTTGAATAAATAGTGAAGGTGGGTTTTGAGACAAAAAACCAGGAGTATCGCATGGTCTCCACGGTAGTAAGCTGTTTCGCCTTTTGGAATGCAATATCATTAGATGAGTGACGCGTGTACATAGGTGGTATTCAATTACCATTTTCATCGCGTGATTTTGGGAAATTAAAAATCGAGCAAGTTTATTATGTGATTGTCGTTGGATTTGTTAGTGGAAGTGCGATAAGTCTGCAACCGTCGATTGAAGAGCTAAGATTCAATTTGCTGGGACCCAAACTTTAATATATAATGGTGGTTGGTATTTTAACCAAAGTCCGAGTTGTATGAAGTGCTATGGTCAGAAATTCATGCGTGGATGTGTTGGTTAAGCAATGTCAAGCTTGCGTAAGTTATAAAGGATGGAGGACGCATATATATAATTGGACCAAGATATATTTATTTAATATCAATTCTTGGCATTTGGGTTGTTAAGTTGCGGCGTAATAGTTATATGCATTGGTAATAATTTACCAAGTTCGAACTTTGTAATTGAAATGTCCTCATGGATCAAAGGCTACGATAAGCCTCGGGTTTAATTATAAGGTCTGGAGTTTAGAATTAAAACCGATTGATGTTTAATTAAATTGTTTTTGTGAGACCTTTCAAAAATGATTTCGTTTGTGAAACAACCCTTGGGTAGGGAAGTTGATGGGTTTTAAATGTAAAGTGAACTTTGGGTTTATTTACATAGGAAGATTGTCATATAACCATGTGTATGGTTTGATAACCATAAAGTTATAACTGAAAGAGAGGTTCTGCTTATGTAATTGGTTGTATGGATTTATGAATCATAGTGAATGATTTTTAAAGAAAATTCCGCAATTGAAAGAGTTTCCAGATTTAAGTTTTATTGGGACATGATAATTAAGGGCATTTTTATATGCAACTTTGAGAGAGGATAATGTGGGTTTGGCAGGGTGACCCCGCCATCAAACTTCCATGTCATTTCATATACCAATCATTAACCATCACTTGTCCTCCATTCACCCGTTATAACATGTCCATTACAACGTATCCATTGCAACGTCATTTGACGATAAATTTTTCTCCTGCGCTAAAGTGAATGTTCACCATGGATATTGAATAAAAATATAAAGTTTATGTTTGAATTCAACAGTATGATTTCCATGCTACGACCCTGGTTTTTCAACAGTTCTCTGATTTTACTCAAATACCTCAACATTCTGGAAAAGGCTTCTAAATAATCGCAGTGCCACCAAAACACATGTTTGAAGCACCCAAGCATCAATTTAACAGGTATTTATAGGCAATCCTTTCCTTTTCTGTACAAATGGCTCCTAAAAGTAAATCTACCCCCCAGGATAATCTAGTACTGACCCTGGTAGTAGATTTGGATCGCTAGCCCCTAGTTGACCTTCTAAACCAGATTTCAGAGACCAATTGTGAATTTGATCTTTACGAACTTCACAATTGGCTCCACCAAAAACATTTGGACAACAATAATGAAATTGGATTATGGGATTCTAACTTTCCTCAATATATTTTTCCTCAAAACCCTTAATTTCCTGAACTTGTCATCTGGTGTCAATTTCGTTATATACCCAGCCAAAAAACTGTAGTGGCACAAAATGGTGAAACTTTGTTTTACATTAATGGCCACTCTATTTCTGAAATGCTTCAAATTAAAAATTATGGTATTGGAAATCCTTTTCACCTAGATTCCCTCATGGAAATGTTCAAAAAATTAGACTTCCCCCAAAGATACAAACTCTTTGAGACCTTCTTTCTTGATGATGCCTAGTTACCTAAGACAAATCCTCCCTATTCGGCTTCAATTTTTCCAGAGATGGCCACGAAAATTGTTTCAATAATTTGTTACATTTTAGGCTATCATTTAGACTATTGGATAGATGAGCACATATTTTCTTTCCTCTCTATTTTATCTAGTGGAGAAAAACAACCCACTACATTTTTTTACAGTCGGTTCATAGCAGAAATGATTCATGAAATATTCATGAAATTTTCAAGTGAAGGAGTTTTCAGATATTCCTCAGTTCTAGTTTATATTTTTATTTATTATTAGTGAGAAAGATTTCCCTTTCAACTACAGAATATGGAAAACCAAGGGAATCCCTAGTCAGTCATTCACCAGACCCCGTTGGTCAGAAGGAACAACACAAAAATTTCATTTAGTCAATTTGTGGATCAATTCTTACATGTAGCAGCCAGTTTGTTGAACAACAATGCAGAGCCCAGGATAGACCCAGAGATCAAGATAATTTACAATTAAGTGATCAAACAAAGGATGGATATTGTTATTTATACCAAAGCTATACAAAAATCAGAATATATGGTTGTGAATTAGCCCCTTATAAACTTCCTAAAGATGTGCCAATTATGATATTTTCTTTGGAATTTTTTAGACAAATGACAACTATGGATCAAATAAATTTTGAGGAAACTAAGAAAAAGGCCCGTTTTCAGATAAAGACACAGATTGGTACTTTCACATGTAATGCAAGGAAAGCAAGGCAGGAATCGAACATTTTATTAAAGACCATTAATTCTAAACACAACTTTACTTGGTCTTATGATCCTTTTGGTATTATTTCAAAAATGAGAATAGGACAAAATTATGCTCTCTATATTCATACTCCTAGACAAAAAATTGAGCATTTCATGAATAAGGAGGACTAGTAGGAAAACATCTTGCGGGAAGTTGAAGAGAAAATTACATCTACTTCACAGACTCCATTAGCTCAAGAAAAGGGAGATAAAATACCAAGGGAAACAAGTTCCCCTTCGGTATCAGATATCTTAGCTAAGGATTTCATTGTATATAACAAAAGGCATAAGAAAGCAGATGAAGAGGATGAACATCAAGAAAATATTGAACAATCACATCCAATTGTTCTCTCTGGAGCATGTACTCCCTTAGTCCTAGAGAGAGAAGATAATATCCCACCATCTCCAACAACTACAAGGACACCAATGCCAACCATTACACTGATTTCATCACCAGCAAGGGAGTTGGGATAGAGCAGTCAAAAGGAACCAAGTATATACACTGCCTATCAGGAAATAAAAAGAAGGGATCTGGCACTAAAAGTTACTAAATTTTCTCAATTTTGGAAGTAAATAACAAGTTCCCAACACCTGATTCTATCAACTTTTGATTCAGAAGAAGGAAATATGGTAATTTCTTTCCTAGAACCCAAGGTTCCTCAACCTTGAACAACAGATGATTATAAGCAATCAATTTTATCTTTTGATACCAAAATAATTCACCCCATAGATCATATGGATCGACATAAGAAATCTAGTGAAATGATTTTCAATACCCTAACCAATTCTGCCATGATAGCTGCTAAACATCAAAATTCAGTGCACAATATCCAAACTCAATTGAAGTTAGAAAATATCTCTTCTCTAGCTAAATATACATAACTAATGTCTTTAGAAGAGTTGGTGATTAAATTGGGATATGATCCCAATAATATTAATGCAACTAAATAAATTATCAAATAAAATAATGTAGACATAACAGCTCTAAGGGAACAATTAAAGCTTCCTTCAGTTGAAGATCCATAGACTAGAGAATTTGGGGAATTGGAGAAAGAAAAAAAAAATTGTTCAAAATAGTCATTGAAAAAAATGAACAAATCTCCAAGATGGAAAAGGAGATTGAAAAACCCCTAAAAGAAAATGAACAACACACCATTACAGTACAAGCCATTCCATTGGTTGTCATTCCAACAACCTGTACAACAATAGAGGAAGCATCTACTTCAGCAACAGCTACATCGTCAACTTCAACAACAATTTCATCATTGGAAACAAAATCTATCACTATGACAGCAAAACTTACTAAAGCTATGAATGATTTAGCTATTAAAGGTAAAGAAATTGAAATCCTTATAGATAAATTAGATAAACTACAAGAACAAAAGTTTAAATTAGATGGAGTTTATCTAGCAAAATTACAAAAGACTCACAATATTTCACAAATAATGCAATACTTAGAAAATAAAAACATCGTGGCTAACACTACTGCACAAGCTAAGGATAATATCTAGATAGAAATAAATGAAGAAATAACCAAGATATGTCCATCTATTCAGATTATCTTTGAACATGATAAATTTCTTATGAAAGAAAACAATTTGATTGATGATGTGAAGAAAGAAATAGATACTAATCCTAATGATGCATTGGCCATAATCAAATTCCTAAATTCCAAATCCAAAGAGGAATTAGAAGAATTGAACATTGAAGAGAGAACATAAAGCATTCTAGAAGTAATAAATGTCTTCACTAAGAAAAATCTTATGTTACTGTTAGAAAATAAGTGTGAAATTTTGTAGAATATGGTGCAGAGGCTTCATAAGAAATTTAATGTCTTAAATCAGAAAGGTCTCCCTGGACTACAAGGAATGTGAGATGAGTTAGTTTAACTGGAATATTATAAAAAAAAGTTATGTGATATTGCCAAGGATATGTCAAAGTTTTCCAAGATTACATGAACCATCATTGGTAAAGCATTCATTGAAGGACTCAGCTTTGATTCGTTGATTAGACATGAAGTACCTAATTTGTTTCTTGCCAAACCTACTTTCGAAAGATACATAGAAGTGGATGAAGTCTATCGAAAGTTAATCATATTTTCCCTGCCAGATGAAAAGAAATGGGAAAACTATGTGAATTACTAGGATTACAACTCAATATATTTCCAAAGCAGATTCAACAACGAATACTCCTATTTTCCAGATCCAATTAGAACCAAAAATCCTCTATTATAGAGCCATTAGCTCATTCAGTTTGAGATTACTATATTTTTTCATTTTTGTTTGATAAACAAATTTAGATATTTCCTAAAAGGATAAGATATTTGAAACTAGATATTTCTGAAGAAATTTATATAAATACTTCCACAAAACAAATTGTAAAGGGTTGAACTTTTGGATGAGTTTTTCTAAAGAAGACTTGTATTGAATTGAAATCATTGCATATTAATGGAAGGATTATGGAATTTGTTTCAATCACCTTGTGAGTTTTTCTATTGTTTTCACTTCATCTTCTTGTGCTACATATATTTAAGTTTTATGAAGAAAATTCAGTAAGAGAAAACTGAATATTAGTCAATCTGAAATCCCTCCTGAAGTTATCATCTATTTTAGAGATTGGTTTATTGGAATATTTGGCTTTATAAATCCCTCTATATTTATAAATTTTCAACCATCGTCATAAGGTTAAATATATATTGTTGAGTTGTAGAAATTGTTTACTTGCATTCTTTCTTATGATTAATTAAATATTTAGTCTGAATATTTAGAAAATAATAACTTCTTACACCTATGCCTTTCAAACACTTTTAAATCAAATTATTGTTTAGAGGAAAAGTATCAACCCTTTCTAAATTTTCAGTATTATTAAGGTTTAAGAATATGTCTAAATCGACTCATAACATTGGTGATCCATAAAATTTAAAAAAACAAAAAAATATTTTAGATGCTCTGGCATAATTAATTAACCTGGAATTATCTCAGAGGACAACACTAGATTGGCACCGTTGGTGGGGATATCAAAAAATGAATTATTTTTCCATGGGGCAACGTTATAAATTTTCCTTTAAGGTGAATAAAGGACTAGTACGTTAAAATGTTTCACCTGGCGACTTCACAAATTCAAATTGGCTCCTTCAAGACATACTAAATATCATTCTGATTCTGAAATTTTTTCTCCTTTATCAGATCCAGAGAGACTGGTAAGAGTAGCCTCTTTAAGAAAAATACTTTAAGCTTATTCCTTTTCTTTTGTACCACTTCAACCTGAGGATATTTCAATCGCTGATCCTTTTAGTTCTGATTCTTTTCCTCTAGATTTGAATGATTTAACACCAAGGATATTAGAACTCATATATAAAGGAGTTGCTCTTCAATCAACTCTTTTAGTCCATTCATTGGAATCATATCAGATACCTGAAGTACCTTATGAATCACCTAAATCAAAAGGAGAGTTGGATGTACATTTACCTAGGTTAAAACCTATTGATTTTATCTCTCCAACCCATTATACCTTTCCATCTACTTCTTCCCAACCCGAGGAAACTTTTTTTGTATATTGAAACCTTTTTTATTAAACTAAATAAGAATTTGAAACAGAGGTTTAGAAGTTAGTCATTCAAACACCTTTGAAATCTTTAAGAACACCACCATCCTCATTTTCTCCTCCACCTTATTTTATACCTTCATATTCACCTACAACCTCATCGTCTTCTACCACATATCCTATTGATCATATTCATCATTATCTCCAAATATTACTTCTTTTTAGCCTATTGTTCAAGCCATAAATGCTGCTTTACAACTTCCTAATATACTCAACAACTTTCCTGATGGGTATTTAAAATACATACCTAGGTTTAATGGAGAAACTGGTTTGTCTATTGAAGACCATTTAGTAGCCTTCTTGGACTTTGTTGATAACATGAACATTGAACATGAGAATGTTTATATGAGATTGTTTGTTCAATCATTAGAAGGAAATGTTAGAATTTGGTTTAGACAACTAAGAGAAAATTCTATCCAGTCTTGGAATGAGCTAACTACCATATTTAAAAACTAATGGAGGGTTAAAAAGGATCCTATGTATTTTCTTACAAAATTTGAAGAATTAAAATGAAATCTCGGTAAGCCAGTGGCTGATTTCATAAAGAATTTTAATAAATTTGATCATAAAATTCCTCTTGATAGCAAACCACTAGTAGCAGCAGCCAAACTTAGATTTTACAAAGCTTTTGAAGATGATTTTTTAGTCATGCTTAGGGAAATAAAATCTCTTACCTTAGAAGACATAAAAATAATGTCATATAAGTTGAAGCCAATAGATCTGCATCAACTAAACTTAAAGCTAAGGCTGAGAAAACAGAAAGGAAAATGAAAACCAAGGAAGAAGGTTCTTGTTCCTCAAAGTCTAAAAATGAAGATCAAAAGAACGATGAAATAATGTCACTACTAAGAAACCTTTCAAATAGGATTTTAAAGATATAAACTCAACCTAGGGAAATTCAGAAAACTACTGCTAGACCTCAAGCTCAATTTAGAAGACCAACCCAAACCCAAATCCTTCAAAGGCCAAATATTGATCAACAAATTCAACCTCTTTTACTAATTGATGATTAACATCCAGAAGAGACTACCCTTTTGATTACTAAAGATATCAATAATCTTGGTCATTCATATGTTCAAAATTTCATTGTCTCTCTTCTTGCAAATCAATCTTCTCAGCAAGATCAAGAAAACTCAAAATTTTCAAAATACCAAGCATTTTTTGAATTTTTAATTGCAGAATTGAATAGAAGATATGATTTCAGACCAAGCTCGGGGCCTGGTAGACCTCCTAAAAATCCCATTGTAAATGAAGAAAAAATTAAATCTTCCAAAACTCAAACAAAATAATTCAACCATTGAATCAGTCAAATGACACAACTTCAATTGATAAAACTACTCTAACAACATTCAGTTTTGAAAGGGAATTAGAAAGAGTTAAAAGACCCATTCCTTTGTCTGAAATTTAAAAGAACTCGAGCTATAAAAATCAAGTTTCCAAGTGGATCCAATCTTCGAGTGTTGATGCTGAAGGAGATGTAATAAGCTTACAAGATGAAAAACCTTTTGTAGTATTTGGTCCCAACTCATATATGATTGATGAAAATGTACCACCTTTCTATGTTAATTTTAAAGTCCACGATTTTTTATTATACAAATGCATGCTAGATTTTGGAGCCTCCCATAATCTGATGCCAAAGGTAATTATGGATGAACTTCAATTAGATATCACCTGATCTTATCATGATATATGTACTTTTGATTCAAATAAAGTACCCTATATTGGAATTATAAAGGATCTAGTGGTTACATTAGCTCAAATACCTGTGAAGAGTGTGCTATTAGACATTGTAGTGACTGATATTCCTCCTAAATTTTGTATGTTATTATCAAGATCATGTTGTGCGAAACTAGGAGGATGCCTACAAATGGACATGTCCTATTCTACCATTCTTGTATATGGGGGAGAACATCTTAGATTATACATAGAGGTAAGATTCATGAATATTGTTTGTAAATAAAATCAAGCAAGAAATCATATTATTTATGCAGTTGATCAATATTTTGGTTTTTCTGAATTATCATCAAATAAACTACCAAACACTCAGCTTAGCATTGAAAACATTGTAGAAAAATCAAAGGCTATTAAGACTGATATTTGGAGGTTATATTTTGATGGATTTTGTTCAAAGGAAGGAGCTGGAGCCGGTGTGGTTTTAATTTCACCAGACAAAGAGAATATAACTCAATCCTGTAAGATTGAATTTGATGTTACAAATAATGTAGCAAAATATTATGTTTTTCTTCTAAGATTGAAATTGGCCAAAGGTCTTAAAGTGAAAAATTTAAGTGTATTCAATGACTCAAAAATAATTGTCTAGCAAGTGAGTAATATTTTTCAAAAAAAAAAATCCTAGTCTTATATCTTATTGATACGAGGTATGGGGTCCAATGGATAATTTCTTTCAAGCATTTAACATTACTACTATTCCAAGGAATGAGAATATTTGTGCACATTTGTTCGCTGTTTCAGCTAGTTCTTTTAAAATTTATGATTAGATTCTCTTACAATATAAAATTCAAGTCAAATATAGGCCTTCAATTCTTGATAATCTTAAACATTGGAAAATATTTGAGGATGATGACCAATTGAAATCATTTTTGCAAGTGATCGACGAATTTTCAGCCTTACAAATTCAATAAGAACAATTGGATACTAATGAACTAATAAGGAAAATAAAAACCTAGAATTAAATTCAAGAATTGTTGATCATAACATCATTCATTTATCTAACAATTTTATTCCTAAAGGTTGGGTTCCTCTTGAAAAAATGTTTGACCACAATGATGTTCCCAAAAATACAATACAAAATAATGTAATATTGGAACTTCAGAAGAAATAAAAAATATTAAAATCTTTGCATCTTTACCCATGGAATTGAAAATAAATATTTATATATCCTTAAAGCCTATAAAGATGTTTTTTCTTGGCCTTATAGTGAGTTGAAGACATATGATAGAACACTCATTGAACACAAAATCCCTTTAAAACAAGAAGCACAACCTTTTAAGAAAAAGCTAAGGAGAATTAATCCAGCCCTTCTTCCTACCATTGAGAAAGAACTTAAAAAACTACTTGATGCCAATATCATAGTTCCATTGAGGTATTCAGATTGGGTAGAAAATATAGTTCTTGTTAGAAAGAAAAATGGTGAAATCAGACTATGTGTATATTTCAGGAACTTAAATAAATCATCTTTAAAAGATAATTATCCATTACCCAAGATGGACCAATTTCTTTAGAAAGTTTCGAGTGCTAATATAATTTCTATGTTAGATGGCTTTTCTGGGTACAATCAGATAATGGTGAGCCTAGATGATAGAGAAAAGACAAGATTCTCAACTTCTTGGGGTACATTTATGTACGCAAGGATGCCTTTTGAATAAATAATGTTGGGGCTACCTTTCAAAGGGCTATGGATTTAGAATTTTTGGGTAAGACAAATAAATTTCTTGTTATTTATCTTGATGATCTCACTATATTTTTTAATTCTGATAAAAAACATTTAAATCAATTGAGGGAATTTTTTGACATGTGTAGGAAATTTGGGATATCACTCAATCCCAAGAAGTCCCTCTTTTTAATCAAAGAAGAAAATTTATTCGGTCATATTATTTTTCAGGAAGGAGTGGTCATTGATCCAAAAAGAGTTTCGTTTATTCAAGCACTTTCATTACCAAGGAAAAAAAATGAAATTCAGGCTTTTCTTGGAAAAATTAAAATTTTAAGGAGATTTATAACTAACTATGTTGAAATAGTTAAGTATATCACTGATATGTTGAGGAAAGATCATGAATTTAAATGGAAAGTTCCAACAAGATTTATTTTGACCAGATTAAAAAGGCCATTTCTGAAGCCCCCATATTAGCCAGTCCAAACTATTCTCAACCATTCCGTATATTTTCCTTTGCCTCTGAAGCCACCTTAGCTGTTGTTCTTTTATAGATGAATCAGGATGGAGATGACCAACCTATTGCCTTTTTCAGTAAATTCATGAGGGATTTCGAACTTAAATATGATATTATTAAGAAACATGCCTATTCCTTAGTTCAAGTTTTAAAGGATTTTAGAGTCTATGTTCTTCATTCTTCATTATTGCCTATGTTCCCAACAATACTGTTAAAAATGTGTTAGCCCAACCTAATACCGATGGAAGAAGGGGAAGATTGATTACTAAGATATTATAATTCTATTTGAATATCGAAACTACAAAGTTGGTGAAGGTTCATGGTTTAGCTAAAATATTAGCTAAATCAAATTGTAAAGTTTTGGGAATAATTTTTTTTTTGGAAATATCAGCTAAAAAAAATCAACAAGAACCTTCTCAAATCTCAAAAGAGGAGAATACACAAGAACCTTCTCAAATATTAGCAGCGAAGAATCCACAAGAACCTTCTCAGGTTTCAGAAGAGAATAATCCACAAGAACCTTCATGTTTAATCCAACTGACTCCTATTTATATTTATGAAAAATTCTTGCTATCAGAATGGTACTCTGATATTGTACATTTTCTCAGAGACTTTGAGTGTCCATTTTAATTTACAAAGAATAAATGTAAGACACAAAATTTGAAGGCCATAAAATATTCTATCATTATTTCAAATCTGTATTGGAAAGATCCACTTAATATCATTCTGCTTTGCTTGACAGAAAGTGATACGGAAGGAATTATTGATCAATTTCATGCACGTATTTGTGGGGGATAGTATGCATGGAGAGATACATCATATAAAATTTTAAGAACATTATTTTATTGGAAATTTTTTTTTGCACAAGTAGGAGCCAAGGTTAGGAGTTGTACTCAATGTCAAATGTTTGCTAGTAAGAAAAAAATAGCAGTACTTCCTGTAGTTCCAGTACTAGTCTCAACACCTTTCTTACAGTGGGGATTAGATTTCATTGGAGAGATTCACCCACCATCAAGCATCCAACATAAATGGATATTAACTGCCACAAATTACTTTAAAAAATGGGTAGAAGCAGTTCCAGTTAGAAATGAAACTAACACTGTAGTTATTAAATTTATTGAATATAATATACTATCTAGGTTTGGATGCCCCTGAAATATAGCTATAGATAATGTAGCAACATTTAGCAGTGTCAAGATGATTGAATTTTGTCAGAAATATCAAATTTTTGCACCGCTCTACCACTTACTATCCACAGGGAAATTGATTGATAGAATATTCAAACAAGAGCCTAGTGAAAGTCATCAAGGAAACATTGGAAGACCACAAAAGGAGTTGGGACAACCATCTCATATATGCAGTTTGGGAAAACAGGATTTCTCCAAAAAATTCTACAGAGTAAATCTCCATTTCCACTTGTTTATGGTAAAAATTCCATATTTCCTACACATTTAACTTTTCTTGTCATGAGACTTTTACAAGAAACAAATGAAGAACCTGATGATTTTTAGGAGAATCAATCAGATTATAGAAATCAATGAAATTAGAGATGAAATTCATTACAAACTTCAGAAATATCAAAACAACATCAAAATTTAGTTTGACAAAAAGGCTAGAGAAAGAGATTTTAAAGAAGGAGATTTAGTGTTAATATGGGATGCTAGAATGGAAGATAAAGGAAAACATGGAAAGTTTGATAATCTCTAGTTTAGACCTTTTAGTATTGCAGAAGTTGAAGGCAACAACACTTTTATCTTGCAGAACTTGGAGGGTCAATATTCTTCATTGCCAGTCAATGGAAAATATTTTAAGCATTACAATCAATATTGAAAACACATCGGGTTTCAAACATCCATCATTTTATACTATTGGATTTATTTCATTTTTCACAAAAAACATGTTTGGTTTTCAGCAAAGACTCCATTAGCTCGAGGAGAAGGCACTTGGATCTGCACGTTCTCTGATTACTACATGAGGAAGCAGTCCCCAGTTGGAGCCGATGTTGTATATTTATGGTTTTAATAACTTCGATATTGTAGAAGAAAAAAAAAGGTTAGATGTTGTAGAAGAAAAATAAAACAAAAGGGAAAAAATAAAAAAATGTTAGGCAAAGGAGATAGAAAAGAAAAAGAAAAATAATTAAAATATAACATGGAAGAAAGCATATTCAAATGTTTTCTAGAGAAAAAAAAAATGTTAGTTAGCCATATTAGTTAGCAAAATAGTAATAATTGCAAATGGGTGTGAATTTTTGTCCCATGTGATAAACAATGCGCAACATTGAACGAACGAGATGTGGCTTGCCCAAATCAACGACATCCACACTGCCCCGCTCCCCCCTATCCCTTCCTAACGTTATCCAGTGGGGGGGGGGGGGGGGGGAGATCTGGGTAGGCTCATTTCATTAAACCACATCACACAACGTGTCATTTCCTTATCAAACCCGCTCGCCCCCCTATTCAATTCTGCTTATCGTTTGCACCGCCCTCCGATTCTCAGTAAGCTGAATTCAAAAAACCATATTTCCCCTCCGTTGACCGTTACACCATTATTGTTGCCATTTCGGCGTCACCTTCCATGTCATTTCATATACCAATAATTAACCTCCATTTGTCCTCCATTCACCCAATGTAGCATGTCTGTTATAACATATCCGTTTCCCATTACAATGTCATTTGACGATAAATTTTCCTCCCACTCCAAAGTGAATGTTCACAATTGATATCGAATAAAACTATAAAGTTTTTTTTTGAATTCAACAACAGGATTTCCGCGCTACGACACTAGTTTTTCAACAGTTCTATGATTTTACTCAAATACCTTAGCATTATGGAAAAGGCTTCTAAATAACGACAGTGCCACCCAAACACCTGTTCAAAGCACCCAAGAATCAATTTAATAGGTATTTACAGTTAGTCCTCTCCTTTTATATTCAAATGGCTCCTAAAATTAAATCTACCACACAGAATAACCAAGTATTGCCCGTAGTTGTAGCTGTGGACCACCGACCCTTAGTTGACCATCTATACCAGATTTCAGAGACCAATTGTGAATTTGATCTTTACGAACTTCACAATTGGCTCCACCAAAAACATTTTGACAACAGTGATGAAATTGGATTATGGGATTCTACCTTGCCTTAGTATATTTTTCCTCAAACCCCTTACTTTCTTGAATTGGTCACCTGGTGTCAATTTTTTTATATACCTAGCCAAAGAACTATAGTGACACAAAATGGTGAAACTTTGTTTTACATTAATGGCCACTCTATTTCTGAAATGCTTCAAATTAAAAATGATGGCCTTGGAAAGTATTTTCAACTAGATTCCCTCATGGAAATGTACAACAAATTATACATACTCCAAAGAGCCAAAGACTTTAAAACCTTCTTTCCTGATGATGCCCAGTTACCTAAGACATATCCTCCCTATCTAGCTTCAATTTTTCCATAGATGGGCACATAAATTGTTTCAATAATTTCATGCATTTTAGGCTATCATTCAGACCAATGGATAGATGAGCACATCTTTGATTTCTTATATATTTTCTCAAGTGGAGAAAAAACACCAACTATATTTTGTTACAGTGAGTTCATAACAGAAATGATTCATGAACATTTCATGAAATTTAAAAGTGAAGGAGTTTTAAGATATTCCTCAGTTCTAGTTTATATTTTTATTTATTATCAGTCAGAAATATTTCCCTTTCAACTACAGAAGATGGAAAACCAGGGGAATCCTTAGTCATTCATTCACTAGACCCCCTTGGTCAGAAGGAACATCACAAAATTTTCATTTAGTCAATTTTTGGATAAATTCTTACATATAACAACTAGTTTGTTGAACAACAATACAAAGCCTAGGATAGACCCAAAAAATAAGGGGGATTGGTATTTATACCAAAGCTATAAAATATCAGAATATATGGTTGTGAATTAACCCCTTATAAACTCCCCAAATATGTTCCAATTAGGATATTTGCTTTGGAATTTATCAAACAAATGGTAAATATGGATCAAACACATTTTCAAGTAGATAAAAAGTTTAAGGCTCATTTTAAGATAAAGACACATATTGGTCCTTTCACATGCAATGAAATGACAACAGGGAAGGAAGCAGACATTATCTTAAATACCTCGAATTTTAAACACAAATTTACCTAGTCTTATGATCCTTCTGGTATTATTTCAAAAATGAGAAAAAATAGAAGTATGCTTCCTATATTCATACACCTAGACCAGAAATTGAGTAGTTCATGAATGATGAGGAGTGGCAGGAAAACACCCTGTAGGAAGCTGAAGAGAAAATTCTATCTACTTCACAGACTCCATTATCTCAATAAAAGAGAGAGAAAATACTATGGGAAACTAGTTCCCCTTCAGTGTTAGAAATATCGGCTAAGGATTTCAATATATATAACAAAAGGTAGAAGAAAGCAGATGAAGAGGATGAACAAAAAGAAAATATTGAACAATCACATCCAATTGTTCTCTTTGGAGCATGTAATCCTTTAGCCTTAGGGAGATAATATAATACCATATCCAACAACTCCAGGGACACCAATGAAAACCTTTACACTGATTTCATCACCAGTAAGGGAGTTGGCATAGATCAGTCAAAAGGAACCAAGTATATGCACTGCTTATCAGGAAATAAAAAGAAGGAATATGGCAGTGAAAGTTGTAACTACATTTTCTCAATTTTGGAAGAAAACAACAATTTCCCAACAGAGGCTTCTATCAACTTTTTATTCAGAAGAAGGAAAGATGAAAATTTATTTCCTATAACCCAATTTTCCTCAGCCTTAGACAACAGATGGTTATAAGCAATCAATTTTATCTTTTGTTACCAAAACCATTCACCCCACATATCAGATGGATCTACATAAGAAATTTGGTGAAATTATTTTCAGTACCTTAACCAATTCTGCCATGACAGTTGCTAAAATTCAAGATTATGTGCAGAATATCCAAATTGAATTGAAGTTAGAGAAGATCTCTTCTCTAGTTAAAGATACAAAAATAAAGTCTTTAGAAGAGCAAGTGATTAAATTGGGATATGATCCTAGTAATATTAAAGCTACCGAAGAAATTATCAAATCAAAGAATGCAGACATAATAACTCTAAGGAAACAATTAAAGCTTCCTTCAACTGAATATCCAAAGACTAGATAATTTGGGGAATTGGAGAAACAAAAAGAATATTTGTTCAAAATAGTCATTGAATAAAATGACCAAATCTCCAAGATGGAAAAGTAGATTGAAAAACTCCTCAAAGAAAAGGAATAACAGATCATTCTAGTACAATCCATTCCATTGGTTGTAGTTCCAACAATAGGTACAACAACAAGGGAACCATCGACTAAAATATCAAATTCAACAACAGTTTGATCGCTAGAAACAAAATCCATCACTACAAAAAAATATCTTACTAAAGCTATGAATGATTTAGCTATTAAAGGTAAAGAAATTGAAAATATTGCCAAGAAATTAGATAAACTACAAGAGAAAAAGATTAAATCACATGGAGTTTATCTAGCATAATTACAAAAGACTCACAATATTTCCCAAAGAACACAATACTTAGAAAATTAAAACATCATGGCTGACATTATTGCAAAAGCTAAGGAGAATATCTGGATAGAAATAAATGAAGAAATAACCAAGATATGGCAATCTATTCAGAATATATTTGAACAAGATAAACTTATAATGAAAGTAAACAGTTTGATTGATGAGGTGAAAAAGGAAATAGATACTAAACCCAGTGATGAATTGGCCATAATCAAATTCCTAAATTCCAAATCCAAAGAGGAATTATATGAATTTGTAGAAAATATCTAACACGGTTATAATACCATGTAAAATTATATCAATGGATTCAATCCGATCGTGCAATGTACTAAAGCAAGATATTGAATCCTTCTACAATATTTGTGGAATATAAATCACGATCGCTTAATCACATGCAAGTAAGAGAAAGAATTAA
Organism: Pinus albicaulis; assembly: GCA_034641835.2. NCBI lineage: Eukaryota > Viridiplantae > Streptophyta > Pinopsida > Pinales > Pinaceae > Pinus > Pinus albicaulis. The sequence goes on from CM076572.1 coordinate 838,209,023, forward strand.
ATCAAAAAATATTCCTGGGGAAAGAAATTGCTCAAAACCCCTCCATATTTATTGTATAATCAACCAAGGGATCATGAAACAATACAATGTATTTGTGATCACCACAAACTCATACACTCTACCAATTGCTTCACACTGACCTAGGAAAAATTGGACAAACACATAGCCAATTATTAGCTTACCCTGCTTACAAAATCCCTATAGAATTAAAGCCCTATTATATAGGAAATCCATCCTTCCTTTATTGCGAAATTCATCATGGGATTCCCATGGTTTATAAATGCACCTGGGCAATTTTCCTAAAATATAACTAATAGTTTACTAGCCTTGAACCTTTGTATCGGCTGGGTATCCACCATAATTAGCATGCATGTAGCTATAAATAGCGAAACATCAGTTACTTGGCAAAACACTATTGGTGAATTAAATCTATTTTAATTCACTTGATCTTCCACTAGTTCATCAAATAGTTAGAACTAGTTAAAATGTTTAACTCAATTATTGTGAGTTGACTGATCCCACCCACACTGTACTAGTGCTACAACTGCAACTGGACCCTGTTAATATAATCACTCCACATGCCTATCCTTAGACCCTCAACTCGAAATTATTGAGATAACTAAGTCTACCACACTTAGTTAACTATTATAAGTTGTTATAAGATAAGATTAGAATTAATTTTCCAATTTATTTAAATATTGTGTTATGTAGAATTATGATCTACGGATAAATCAAATTCCATAAATGTGGTGCTATGCATTTAGAACAACAGATTAATGACTTTGAAGAAACTTTCTCTAAGAGTAAATAGACACACAGGAAGGTAGAAGGACCTACTTGTGATCCAAGCGCTTCCTATTCTCCTTCTGTCGCTTTTTTTGTAGTTTTCAATCCAACTTAAATCACCAAACTAGTTCCTGCAAGTATAAACACTAAACAAAAAAGATATTGAAATATACAGATGCGTATTTATCTTAATCAGTTAAATCGATTGAACATGAAACATATATATCAGTTAAGAATCCATTGCATGAGAAATAGAACCATAAATAGATACATATATGGGAAAATGAACAACAATCTTTATTAATGAGTAGAAGGAGGAGGTTACAAAAAATGATCGATTTTATGTCACCATCTCCAGCATCATCCCAACCTCATCACAATAAACATCTCACTAATAGCATATCACTTCTATCACTCTCTCAATTGAGAATCAAACAACATTTCTTTACCAAATTTCTTCCTTTCCTAGCACTAGGATCTGTGCTCAATTTATAGGGCAACTGATGGTAGTTTCTCAATCAATGACTTTCTAATAATAGGAAAGACATGTTCCCAAGCTCATTGTTGTTAGATGGACACTCAAATTCAAAGTTTGACACATATGAACTCTTGTAGAAGGCACTGGCCATATGGAGATTTTGGAACAATGATAATTTTGCTCCCATTTGACCAACGCACTCTTGAATGTCTGGAAGTGCCTTGCAGTGTACCCTTGAATGGAGGGAGTTTCATATGAAACACAGTTAGTCCCTTGATAGGTAGCATTTATGAGCTCATAAGTGATATAACATATACTTAAAAACTTGGAAATCTTGCAATATAATTCATTAATTATTTGTTCTTATCTTAGGGCATGTAGCAACTGAATTGATAGGGGATGATAGACCCTATTTCATTGGTTATGGGGATGATGTATAGTTTGAACAGGTCATGGGGGATGATGCCCAAATTGACCTATAACAGCTTCCCCCTAAAGCATGAAGTCAGGATAATAACAATATTTTTTGAATGAGATGCTTTATGATGTGATGGGTTGGAAATGAAGCAGAGTGGCGACCTGCATCAATCTTAAAATACATTACATCATGATATTTTCATCTTGATCACGAATAGTTGAGGGAGGAATTCCCATGCTCAACACATAAACTATCTAATAACATGTGCATAGTGTATAAAGTCGTCTACATTGGAATGTTGCCCAATACAGACATGCCTATATATATAGGCCCATGTTTGGATGACGATCTGTATGTAAGGTCAATGTATAGATGAAGTGTACAACAATCCTGAAATCACAACCCAGATGGCTGAAACTAGATTTGGGGTCTTCTTATCTCGTTCACTCGATCGTTCGGGTACAATTATAGCCATGCAAATATATGATTTGTAGTCGACCATGGTAAGACATCGTTTGATTACCAACCAATGATGTGAGCTTTTAACAAATGCGAGAGAACCACCATTGATGTTAATGGCTCTCAAGGTACTATAGTACATTTCGTAAGGTGTGAATAAATGATTTGATGTCAAAATCCAAACAAAATATTTTGGTCAAAAGTCCATAAGCGTGGATATTTTCGATGTTGTAACAAGCCTCATGGTACTGGAAGATGATTTTTCTAAGTAAACTTCCTGGATGATGATTTGACGTCGACGGGAAGACAATTTATCTTGAAACGAGACTTACTAATTTTGGAGACAAAATGTGACTTGATATAACAATGTTCAGGGATGAATGTCATGATAATGAAGGTTTATGAGTATTGTAGAAGGATGAGTATTCACTAGATGACTTCTCTTGAACATATCGACGACACTGAGATGAGTTGGTAGCATTGACCCAAAACCGAAGTGAAGGTACGATGAGCCATAGGTATGAATGAACTGTCAAGAAGATTACCGAACCCAAACATTCACAATGATGGAGTGAAGTTTCAAGTTCAAGAGCGACCTACTACTGTAAAAAATTTGTTCACTTTCCCAAATTTTCCCTGGTCATTTGTCGACCTGTACCTCTTTATTTTTTAACAAGCTTGAGGAGGGTAACATATTCTTGATCTATACTTCAACCCTTCGGGGGAATAATGTATCACTATTTAATAATTTAATGAGTCTATCGATGAATTAAACTCGATTCTTTCCATGATCAACAAGCCTGTAGCTATTTTATGTTTTAACGATTTTAATGATAGTGACAACCCGGTCCTTTTTCATATTTAGAGAGTTTTAAAAAGAGAACAAAAGAAAACTCCATAATTCCTTTTTTGTAATTATTTTGCTCAGATCCAAAAAAGTGTAAACTAATATCTGAGAGAACCTCCTAGCCATGTTCAACTAAGGCATTCCTTTTTCGTAAATAATCTATCTCAGTATGGAAAATGGTTAAACTTATACTGAGTAGATATCAATTCATTTACTTTTACGAGGTCGAAAAGACAAGTGCTCGACAATATTTTCACATTATTGGAGTCTAAAAAGAGCTAAAAGAAGAATCCAAGGGTTCCTTTTTCGCTGTTATCAAAGCTCAAAAAAGAGATAAAAGTGTGCTTAAAGTCATTTTTTGTTTTTATCAAAGCTTGAAAAATAAGGATAAAAGTATGCTTTGTGGTCAAATCATTCTTGGAATAAATGTGCATAACTAATATGCTCATTAGTTGCAAACATGTTCAGAACAACATCAAATGGATTAAAAATACCCGTTTCATGATAAAAATTGAATAAAACCATAGTCACAGCAAAAAATATGATTTGAAAATAATAAAATGACTAATTAAAAGAGTTTTAATATTCATTTTTACCATTTGAAAGTTACCATTTTCATTTTGGAGCTCTGAATGTTAAGTCCCTATATTACTAGTTTAGTCCCTTATTATTATTTGTAGTTGTTATTGTTGTACCCCTATAACCCCAATATTGTTATTATTATGCCCTTACATTGTTACTGTTAAGTTGGTTAGGATTATATTGTGGGCCCATGGACTCCTATATATAGAAGGAGGTTTTGGTCATTTGTATTGTTGATCATGTGAACCCCCTATTAATTTTTGACAAGCAAACATGGGGTCAAACTGTCTCTGAGCTTTCAAGGAATGCATTCCTGCTGAAAACACATCATCCTTGAAGTCCCTTTATGCCCTTTGCCTTTGATGAATCCTCACTATTGTTTCCATTATAAAGCCTCTCTGTTTCCATGAAGAAGAATGCCCAAAAAGGCCTCCATTTCCCTATTTTATTCCCACTAATCCTCTGTTTCAACACCATTTTTCTCCTCTGCTTAGTCCTCCAAATCCCCTTCTTACCCTTCAAAATCACCCAAATCCCCTTTTAAACCTTACAAATACCCTTTTTTGGTCTAAAAATCCCTCTTCCTCTCTACCATTACCCCTTTTTGGCCTTAAAATGCATTGAAAATAGGCCAAAAGCCCATATTTTTCATATAAAGGCTTTAGCCCCTTTTCGGCCAAGCCCCTTAACCACTTCCCCTCCATAAAGCCCAACGCTAGGACCAAGCGCTAAGTCAAAGGGCGCGTATCAGAATCGGAAGATGTTCGGTAGCGCATTTTCTTTGTCGAAGATCAAAATCCCCGATGCGATGGTATTTTGTTCTATAGACCGCGGGCGTGTTCTGAGCCATTAATGTTTACAAGATCCAATGGTCGGTGCTTATTCCGCATCGCACCCATCGCTTCTTCCTATTTACCTCCCCGATGGAGTATTAACCATTGATCTCTCTGCCAGATCCAACGGCTACCGCTACATTGCGATATCGCCAATCAGGAGTTCATAAAGGTGCCACCCTCTGTCATCCCCAGTCGCGATCCCCTGATTGAATCTGAGCCGTCCGTCACGTGTGATCCAACGGTTCAGATCTCATCACTCCCTATTTGTTACCCCACCTGTCTTCCCTTCTGATTGAATCTCCGCCATTGATTCCGTTCGCGATCCAATGGTCGAAGGCCAATCGCATCACTGCCCCGATCGCGCATCGAAAGTTCTTAATGTGTCAACCCCTGTTTCCTTCGATTGCGATCTCCGGATGCAATCGCAACCATCCATCTAAGCCAGATCAATGGTCTACATCTCATCGCACTTTTCATCCACATTTCTTCAGCAGAACCTCTGTTTCATTGCATTTTTCACCATTCTTCCCTACAACCACTATTTCCATGGTCGCGCCTCCATTCCTTCAAGCCTCTACAGCAAATCTTCTACCACGTCCGCTGGATTTTATAATTGGGTCTTTTTATTGTGCAGGGTTCACAAGAGTGATAAATTCACTTGGTTTTCCATAATCACAGCCACTGTGATTGAGAGCGCAGGGAAACCATTACAACAGCGACCAAGTGAAACAACAGAAACAGATTCAAGGGATTCGGGCCTGTTAATTGAATATTCAGAGCCTAATCCTGTATTCAAAGGATAAAGACATAGTATGAAGACCTAAAGAGCACACGCAACAACCATATCTGTGTTTGAATATCTGTGTGACGTTTTTCTCCAGATAGTACATATTCCCATTAAAGCCTCCATGCCTCCTCGAGCCTAGAAACAGTTAATTACACTGAAAAAATCCTCTTAAACACTGTCAGAACTAGCGGTTGTGGAGTATGGAGGCCCGCGGAATTTCTATCCAATTCACTAATTTCAGAAGACAGAACAGAGGGCCTTACAGCCAGAAAGGACTCCAAAGCAACACCAGAGGTCAAATATCGACCTGACAAAGATCCCTCAGCCATACTATGAAGTAAATGCGGCAATACAGTGCCATTAAGGAGTACGGGCATGGACGCTTCCTCCATGCGGTCTTAATGAGTCAATTTTAATGTTCACCATCCACCCCTGTGACTCGTTTTTCTCCTATAAGAACCCCCAAGAACAGATTGTAGAGGGTTCCAGATTTTCAGAAAAATATGCTGTGAGACAATTTTGTATGCATTTTTGTGGAACTTTTATATGAAAGTACAGAGCCCGTTGGGTGTAAGTGAGGAGGAGTTCCATCTTTAATGAGGATTATGGTCTAGGATGCTTCACAGTTTGTAGCTCTCCCCTTTATGTGATAGTTTAATTGTTTGTCTTGTTTTCATCCATTTCTCTTGTATCATGTTCTGGAATGCGAGTGGCTCACTGGTTTTTGGTATGAATTTATCCTAGTTGATACTCATGCTAGAACACGTCAAGCGCTTTAAATATGGCTCAGGCATGATATAATATTCCATTTTCTACTTCAACCATACTTCTACTATACTAGCTTCTATAGGATGTTATTTTTAAAACTCTATTGTCATGTATGGATTCTTAATTTTGTAAGCCCATTACATGTTGATATTTGTTCTTGGATATCATCTCGATGATAGTTAGTATTATCTCAATATTTCATACACAGTAAACACCTTCTAATTATTTATTTCTGTGAGATATTTTAGAACCCAACCCTCTTTACAGTAAGTTGCCTTTGAATTGTCTGACACATTTGTATTAGAGTTTCACATCTTTCCTCTACAGTATTGCTTTCCCTGTGTCAATTCTTTGAAAGTTTTGGTCCCATTCAAATTAACCTTCCTGTTTACAAGAGATAGCATGAGAGCCTTTCACTTATAGCTCCCTATGTTATATCATATGCTACTTGCTGTATAAGATGTCCTAGGCACTGGTCTTTCCCAACTCAAGGCTGTCTCTAGGAGCGACAACATGTATCATCCAATAATTGTTAATTTATGTGATGTATTGGAGGTTTCCCCCTTGAAGTGGCTGATTTCTAAGGCATTGATCTCTCTTTTCTTCTATTTTTGCAGCTAGTTTCATAACATTTGGTATCAGAGTTTTGGATTCTAGGGTTTCATTGCTCCAGACAGGTCATCGTGGAATTTTCGCAATAACATTTTTCCTACGAAGGTTCAGAGACTGCAATTTTTACAGCGTGAAGCTAAAATCCTAAGGAACCTCATGTAAAAATTTAAAATCTTATTTCACAATATTTTCAGAGATATAATCTGGGGCAGTTAGGGTTTTTTCAGGCTCCCGAATTTCAACTAAAACAGGTTATCATGGAATTTTTACTATAACGTTTCATATAAAACGTTTCAGAGGCTGAAAGTTTTATAGTGCGAAGCCAAAATCCTGAGGAACCTCCTGTAAAAATTTCAGATCTTGGTTCACAATATTTTTGTAGATATGATCTGTGGAATTTAGGATTGTTTCAGGCTCCCAAATTTCTTCTGAAAGAGGTGACCATGGGAAAAATGTCATAACTCTCTCTCTGATAATCAAATTTGGATTCTGTAAAATGTGGCTTGAATTACATGGACTGTAGTTTTTGGTATATCAATTTCAGATCCGAAGGAGGAAACAGGGACACCTGGCAAGTCGTACAATTTCGCTCTATTGAACCAGTCCATAATTAGGTCATCGTGGGAGATTGGGCATAACTTTGTCTTGAAGAATCCAAATCAGGTCAGACCTATGGCATTCGAAAGAATATTCAAAGGGCTACTTTAGGGCCGAATTTTAGATATTGAAGATCTGAAATCACAGAGATAATTCAGTTTCAATATAAAGCTCCAGAAAAGCAACAAAAATGTGTGTATTGTTTTCAAATTACCTAAGTCACATTTGAAAAAAAATAGTGTGAATTTATTCCAAGGGAATATTGAAGAATAGATATCAGTATTAGGTTCTAAACTACCCCCTGAAAAGAAATCAATGCCCATTAAGCCTTCAAAAGGCTCTACTATGACTCATGAAGACGAAGAAACACAACATGGGATATCAAAATTACAAGAGCAAGTGCACCAAATTTTGCTATCGTAAAGAGCAACAAAAAATGAAATGGAATTTTTGAAGAAAGGTGTGGAAACTAAGATGGATGGTTTGAATAAAGGCGTGGAAGCTAAGATGGATGGCATGGAAGCTAAGATCGATGAAAAAATGAAAGATAACATAGAAAACATGAATAATGATCTAAAAGTAGACATCGAAGGTTTGGAAAAGTTGATACAAGAAATTTTTCCTAATGGCGAAAAGATAGTAGACGAAACTCATGATGAGAACAAAATAAATGTTGATCGTGATTTCATCAACTCTAATGTTGGATGGAAGAACCACCATATTCCAAATATGGATATGAGGAAGTGTGATGGCAAGGATCCCGTAACATGAATACTACAGATGGAGCAATATTTTGATCTCAATAATGTGAAAAAAACACAAAAAGTACGCATTGCAACTTTACATTTAGAACAAAATACATTTGTATGGTATCGATGACTTTGCTCCCATGAAAAAATTGTCACTTGGTCAATTTTTACAGAGGAAACGATAGCACATTATGAGGATACAAAAAGCAACACCTTCTTTAGCCAATTGATAAATCTCAAACAAAAGGGTTTAGTGGTGGAGCACATTGAGGACTTCCAAAAGTTGAATATAAGGGTAATTGGTATTCCAGAGGAACACATGATTGATGTCTTCATAGGGAATTTAAAGGATAACATCCAACCTGAATTTCGCATTTGGGAACTTGATTCATTAGAAAAGGCATTCAGGTTGGTAAGAAAAATTGAATGTAAAATTATGGCGACAAGGAAGCCTACCACTCACATATATAAAGATGGAAGTGTTGCTGCTCCTAGACTTCCACAACCTACAAGGTTGACACCACAACAATTGGAAGAAAAAAGAGCAAAAGGGCTTTGCTACAATTGTCATAGAAAATACACTAAAGGTAATAAGTGTGTTGAGAAGAAATTATTTTACATAGATTGTGAAGAGGAAGGAGAAATGAACAATAATCTTCAAAAGAAGAGAATATACACCAGGGACCAACCCTAGAAGAGGAAGAAATGAGTCCGACCATATCGTGTAATTATTTGACATGAATTACCATTCTTCAAACTCTTAAGATAGAAGGACATATCAAGAAGAAAAAGGTAATAGTGTTGATTGACTCGGGTAGTACCCATAATTTTATTCATTGTAAGATAGCCAAGGAATTGAATTGTTTCCTATACCCAGCACCAGAATGTCAAGTGATGGTTGAAAATGGAGGAACTATAAATTGCTCTAGAAAATTCCATAATATAAAGCTAACCATGGGGGAATATGTATTGAATATTCCAATGCTTTCCATTCCTATGGGAGGTGTTGATATTGTACTAGGAGTACAATGGTTACAATCTTTGGGGACGATAGCTTTAATTTTCAAGAACTTTTCTTGAAATTTTTTCCAGAAGGAAAGGAAGTTGAATTATGAGGTGTCATAGGTAAGTCAAGAAAGATAATAAGCTTTAATGTCATGATAAATATTCTGAAGAAACAAAAACAAGGCGTAATTTCACAATTATGCTCACTAGAATTTCCAACATCAAAATCATCTATTTCTGCAGATCTCCAAAAAGTCTTGGAAAATCATTCCAAGGTGTTTGAAACTCCCAAAGGACTCCCACCTATTCGTGATCATGATCATGCTATTCATTTTATTCCAGGAAGTTTTCCTCCAAACATTAGGCCTTATAGATATCCTTATGTGCAAAAGAGCGAAATTGAACGTATGATTCCAGAAATGTTAGAGGCTAGTATAATTCAACCTAGTCAAAATTCTGTCTCTGCTCCAATAGTATTGGTGCATAAGAAGGATGGATCATGGCGCATGTGTCTGGATTATAGGGAGCTCAATAAGCTCACTATTAAAGATAAATTCAACTGTTGATTGCGATCGATTCTGTGGACTGCAACATCACACTATTGGCATTCCTAACCACTGGATGTGATTACTGCATAGGATAGCTAGATTGATAGCATGTTACCATGGGCATCACTAGTTTACTTTTGACATGTTGCATACATTTTGAGGTCAAATGACCAATGTGTCTTGGGCACAATTTTTTGTAAAAACCTATAACTATATATCTATTTGATTTCAATGTTTTCCTATGTTTATTGCATAATCCTATTCAATTATGTGAATGTATATTTACATGTGTTTCAAATATATGTTTATAACATAATTCACTAAAGAATTAGTTAATGTGTTGAAGGTTCTAGAAATGTGTTGATATTGGATAAAATCAAAGTGTCTTTCCAAAAGTATAACTCTTAGGAACATACGATGCAGTGTTGGATTTCTAACAGTATAAACATTAGTAAGTTGTAATACCACAAGTTGTGAGTCTAACCTTATGATGATGTGGTTAATACCAAATGAAATGGAATCAGAGAGAATTTCGATCAATGTGCTATACTCAGCGATATTGTTTATAGCTCGATCGATACAAATCCCTTGAAAACTAACTAACTCGTCATTCGAAGCGAAAATGGCCCACGCTGTAGAGGATATATTATATGTACTATGACTAGAACCATCATCATACCCAAAAAATGGTTCCAAGGATTCAAACATCTGCGATGAACTGTAAAGGGGATTACTAACATCAAGAAAAATCTAAAAAACAAACTAAGATGGTGAATTCCAATAAAAAACATAAATATATACAATATAATACAAAAAATCACTACTCTCATGATTAAGCATAGTAACGTTGCAAATACAACCCATTTCTAGGCCGCGCCAACAGAATTCCATCGTAATCTACCAAATCGTAGGCACCCTTAGAAAAAACTATTTTGACAATATAGGGGCCATGCCATAATGGCTCAAATTTCCTTGTACCTATTACATCAGCTTCCTCATCATAAAGAAGGACCAACTCACCCTCTGAGAAAATGCGAGGCTGGACATGCTTGTCATATTGTGCCTTTATACGTCTCTTATGCGCTTCCTTGGCCAATTGGGCTTCACGACGCATTTCATCAAGATGGATGAGGTTAAAAAGACACACTTATTCATCTGAGTTGTCAGGTAAGAATTCGATTGCGAGTTTTAATGAAATTATTTCAAATTGGATTGGAAATATAGCTTCCAGAACATACACCAATTGAAAGGGGCTAAATCCGGTTGCGTTTCTTACCAAGGTTCGGTACGCCCACAAGGCCGAGTACAAGATTAAATTCCAATTTTGTTAATGGACTCCTATAATTCATTGAATTATTTGTTTAAGAACCTTGTTAATCGCCTCAAATTGGCCATTTTATTGTGGATAATAACGAGTAGAAATATCATGTGACAATCCTAACCCAGAAGTCAATTCAGTCATCATGTGATTACAAAAATGCTTACCATGATCTGTGACAATAGCCTGTGGGACCCAAAACCTTGCAATGACATGATTAAAGAAAAACAATGCAGTTGTTTGTCTTGTGTTGTTGAATGTAGGCATTGCTTCGACCCATTTGGTAAAGTATTCTACTGCGAAAATAATATAACCATGCCCCCTAGACGAACGAGGGTCATAGATCATGAAGTCAATGCCCCATTTTGAAAATGGTTCCATTGAGACAACATGATGCATTGGTGCTGGCGGTTTGTGGATTTTACAATCAAAGATCTGGCATGCATGGAAACTTCTGACCATGAGGATGCAGTCGCGAAATAGTGTATCGAGACAAGTTTCCACCAGAAGCCCCAACATGACAATCATTTAAAACCTTTTCGACCTCCTCATGAGTGAGGCACCTTCTTAAAATGGTATCAAATCCATGAATATAAAGTATATCGCTGACGGTCATATAATATTTGGCTTGGTATCGAATACATCATTGGTCAGAGCGAGAGGTATATGGCCAAAATTTTTGGGTCTGGAGATAATTGATAAAATCCCCATACCAAGGATCATATGATCCAATCAGAAACAAAGATTCGTCGGGAATAGATGGTTTCGACATAGCACTAGAAAATTTGGCGGAATTTCCGACGGCCAATGCGTCGTTATTCCGACACATAGTCGTCACAAGAGCGACAGTTCGAGGACGGGAAAAACGTGGTTTCCCATCCCGTCGCAATTCCGACACACTTAAAAAGTGTCGCACTACCAACACTTTTTCCGTCACTTCCAAATAGGCGTCGCTCTTCCGACGTTTCCCAAACCATCGCTCTTCCGACGTTTGTAAACTGTTGCAATTTCGACGAAATGTGGTCCGGCGTTTTGAACGTCGCTCTTCCGACGTTTGTAAACTGTCACAATTCCGATGAAATTTGTTCCAACATTTTGAGCGTCGCTCTTCCAACGTTTGTAAATTGTCGCAATTCCGACACAATGTGGTCTGACGTTTTGGACGTCGCTCTTCCGACGTTTGTAAACTGTCGCAATTCCAACGAAATGTGGTCCAACATTTTGAATGTCGCTCTTCTGACGTTTGTAAACGGTCGCAATTCCGACGAAATGTGGTCCGACGTTTTTATACTGTCTCTCTTCCGACGTTTTTAAGCTATCGTAATTCCGACGCTTACAAGGCATCGGTATACCGACGACGGGTTCAATTTAAAAAAAAAATGAAACTTTAAAACAGGACAGTAAATCTCCAATATTTGTTATGAATTGTGGGCATTCCAATGACAGTGAAATATTAATATAATAAACCACCCCGCAGCGCTTCAACTATAAACAATCATTTTTTTTTCACAAGATAAAAAATGTTGTTTTGAATATATTATATGAAGTAAAACAGTCCATGAAGTCATTATATTTTCACATCTGAAGATTGGAACGCAAATATCCATCCAGAAAAGTGGAAGTCCCACCCCAGACAATGATAGAAAAATACCGCATGTCACATACAGGGGCATGATATAAAACCCAGTAACGGTCCACATGGAGATTATCGACAATCTGAGAAAGCATCCAAATATGCCTGAGACATCTATAAGAAAGTGAAATAGCAGTATGTAGAATAGTAAAGCAACATATAGAGTACCGACGTCCATTGTTCCAAATACAAATTAAAGTACCCAAAATCCTTGAACAGAGAAAAACGTTAATCATGTGAGGAGTGTGATATGTCCAAAATATAAAAGGACCATCAGACCATATCAATAAACCAGCAACATAGACCAGCATCGCTAGTTTTGAAGGCAGAGTGATAAACATTAATCATTTTTTTTTTCACAAGAGAAAAAACGTTGTTTTGAATATATTATATGAAGTAAAACAGTCCATGAAGTCATTAAATTTTCACATATGAATATTGGAACCCAAATATCCATCCAGAAAAGTGGAAGTCCCACCCCAGACAATGATAGAAAAATACCCCATGTCACATACATGGACTTGATATAAAACCCAGTAACGGTCCACATGGAGATTATCGACAATCTAAGAAAGCATCCAAATATGCCTAAGGCATCTATAAGAAAGTGAAATAGCAGTATGTAGAATAGTAAAGCAACAGATAGAGTACCGACGTCCATTGTTCCAAATACAAATTAAAGTACCCAAAATCCTTGAACAGAGAAAAACGCTAATCATGTGAGGAGTGTGACATGTCCAAAATATAAAAAGACCATCAGACCATATCAATAAACCAGCAACATAGACCAGCATCGCTAGTTTTGAAGGCAGAGTGATAAACATTAATCAATTTTTTTTCACAAGAGAAAAAACGTTGTTTTGAATATATTATATGAAGTAAAACAGTCCATGAAGTTATTACATTTTCACATCTGAAGATTGGAACCCAAATATCCATCCATAAAAGTGGAAGTCCCACCCCAGACAGTGATAGAAAAATACCCCATGTCACATACGGGGACTTGATATAAAACCCAGTAACGGTCCACATGGAGATTATCGACAAATCTGAGAAAGCATCCAAATATGCCCGAGGCATCTATAAGAAAGTGAAATAGCAGTATGTAGAATAGTAAAGCAGCAGATAGAGTACCGACGTCCATTGTTCCAAATATAAATTAAAGTACCCAAAATCCTTGAACAGAGAAAAATGCTAATCATGTGAGGAGTGTGATATGTCCAAAATATAAAAAGACCATCAGACCATATCAATAAACCAGCATCGCTAGTTTTGAAGGCAGAGTGATAACCTGTCAACACATAAAATAGTATCATAAAGAGGATACAAGAAATGTGCAGAGACATGTACTGTTGATATACGCCTCACACAAAAATCATCCATGATAGAGAAAAAATATGTATAAACCCAGGGTCGATTGTATGTTCTGGCTCACTTATTCCCGGAAATAAAAACCAACTGCAGAAACCTAGGCTCACTTGATTCCAAAATTGGTAACCATCTGTTGCATCCGAGATGTAAGGTTCAGGCTCGCTTGTTTCCATTAGTAGTCCGCTACAGCGTCCACCCTGTTCATAGTAAAAAGGTTCCTATAGATATATAGAGAAAGAGTATAATACGTAGACCATATAAACATGGCTCTGTTTTTCAAAAAACAGGTTTAAAATAGAAACAGTGCAACAATTTTTTTTTTTTCCAATTGTTATGAACATAATTCGACCGTGAAATATTAATATAATAAACCACCCCGCAACACTTCAACTATAAACAATCATATAAACATTATTTCAAAAAACAGGTTTAAAATAGAAACAGGGCAACATTTTTTTTTCTAAGTAAAGTTAATCTATTAACAGTGGGAATAAAATTACACCGAAGTCAAAAACATTGCCCAGACTCATCGAAAATTTGTCATCAAAAAATCAAAAAATTAAGAAGACTGCCCTCATATGGGGAAACCAGTCTTGAACGTTTATAGAATTCAAAAATATTACAAAGGTCCAGCACAGTAAAATAATCTAAAAGCAGCCCAATTAAGTGGGCCGTGAAGCAAGAAAAACAAATTAACCAAACTACTCCTCTGGCTCCTCGATGATTCGGCACCATCCTTCGGAAGGTCCAGGATCACTAGGTGCTACCTCCACAGTCATGCCACCGCTCCCCTCCTGAAGGCCCGAATGTTGGCCGGCTTTTTTTGAGCTCAGACCCACCGGACGGGTGCATTGTTCTTCCATTTGGGCCTCCTCACGGAAAACCACAGTAATTGAAGCTGTGATTCGTGGGTGGTTCAGAGAGAAATTAAAGGAAAAAAGCGTAGTGCACGTCGTGGGAGAAGGTGAAGCGGTGGGGAAATGAGGAGCAGGGGAGCCCATATGGTGGCCAAATCCTAGAACTCGACCCCGCCCACTTTTAGTATCTGGATAGAGACCTGCGTGATAATCACTGGACTGGGAAGTTGACTCGGTTGAGGGGCTGGAGGGAGCGCGCAGGGGTTGACCTCTAGTGCTCCCCCTATGGCAACACATCCTTTGACGCAGGCGAGGCATTGGTGCAGTCTCAGCAGTGGGCACAAGAGGACACGAAGAAGCAGAATTCCAAGAAACAGAGGAAGATAGACAAGGACCAGACTGAGAGAAATGCAGATATGCAGCAAGGTCTAAGAAGCAGTTCAGCTGGCCACTTCTCCTTCTCGTCATAGTGAGCAGGCAGTGTAACCCAGCAACTGGCTCGTCTGAAAAACCATAGTGAAATGCCATATTATCAACCCGACTGCAATGCAATCGAAAGACACCCGTCATAATTAATCTTTGATCATTAATGAGAGCCGAAGGCTGGACCATATTGGAGCATGCGGAATCGTTAACAGGAGTGGAGGTCCGATCTTGAACAGTGTTAAAACTTAATGCGATTAGATGTGAAAACCTTGGAACTTAATTGAACAACGTTAAAACTTAATGCGATTGATATGAAATCGCCACATCCATGTCCCATCGCCTTAAACGCCATCGAATGCCACTCGCATTCAACATGGAAACATTTGATTATAATAAATAAAAAAATTGATTGGAGCAGATCTTTTTTTGTCGTCACAAAGGAAACTTTGAATCTTAAAAAGATTAGTTAAATGACAAGAAATTCGTCAACTCCCTCCCTCCGTACGCTGCAGCCTCAACTTCTGCACTCCAAAAGATTTTAGTGGGTGAATTCACTGGTTTTTGCACACAAAATCATTGACACGTAGGCTGGTTTGCAATGCCAATTTGGTCTCAATTATGGTTTATCGCCGTTTGAAGTCCGGCGGGCTCGACTAAGAACTATTTTTTTATCCCATATTATAAAATTTGTGTTGGTTTTCGATAATACACATATTTATAATAAATCATGGGAATGTCACTAAAATTTGTGGAAAAGTTATATAAATTATTGAGAGCAATTATTTTGTGAAGAACCAAATGCTTTGGAAATAAGAATTTATTTGGTTCATATTGTTTAAAGTATGTGTGTAAGAGCCTCAAAAAGATGTTATTATAAAAATGACTCATTCTAAGAAAATTAAGGTTCTTAGAAATATTTTTTAGACCTTGCTATATTATTATAATCACAGAATTTTGTATGTATTTTGTGCTCATACCACATTCCCTTCAAGAAATATTATAAGGGAATTATTTATAGCTGTTTTTGGTATCTTTCTTTAATGAGTTTAGTTTCTCATACCTAGATCAAGTGAACTGCATTTATGTAAATATCTAAGTATAGAGGTGAGGCACCAGGAGAAGAAATTATCAACACATTGTTATTAAGGGCATCATCAGCTGTATGCAAGAACAAAGAAATATCAGAAATCACATTTATTGAAAAATAAATTTAGCAATACACATGCAATCAAAATGGGGATATATATCAGAGCAGGTTTTGAAAGTCAATATATACCATGATAGCATAAATTATTTTTTGAAGCTATGATTTTTACTAGGCATTGACAAAAACATAGCAAAAATGCAAAGTTTTAATTAGAGATAATTCCAAAAAGGTAAGTGAAAATTTTAGCAAGATGATGCTCTTTCTAAAATAGAAGAGGCCTCAAATTTATATCCAATTACATTTTCTATTCCCAGGTGGCTAGAAGAAGCTTGCCATAATGGAAAAATGACAAGAATTAAACAAAACTAAACGATAACATGATAACTTGTTGAGCATTGGATATGAGATGATACTAAGGCAATGTGAATATTTTTATGCATTACATATATTTTGAAAATATACAGGAGTCCCATGTCTCTCTGATGGTATCACCAGTCTAAACATCTCAAAGGATCAAAAAACATATTTTTAAAGAATGAAGAAAGAAAGATTCAAAATTTTGTGTAGGCTGCTAGGTTTACATTAAAATAAAAAGAGAGATAGTAAAATCTCTAGGGTTACTTCAACCATTCCACATACATATTCAAAGACCAGAAGATATAGCAATAGACTTATTGCTGTGGTTAACAAATATAAAGGTAAGGTATTACTAATATTGTAGACAAATTTTGTAGATTTTTTCAGAGAGCTCAAAGTACATAAACAACAAGCCAGTGGGCGGTAAGTGTCCACATGAAAGAAATTCATAGTTCTCATATTTCAAAGATATAATAAATAGGTAAATTTTGGAAGAATGCTTGGATATGAGTGTGAGAAACAATACTGCACAGAGTCATATCAAACAATCAAATACCAAAACAAAAATAGTTAACAAAATGTTTTGGTTATCTACAATGTTACTCTAGAAAAACAACTTTAATGGATGTATGGGTCATCATGAAGAATGGTAATGGTAATACCTATCATACATCTACTAAAATTTCCCCATTTAAGGCCCTTATATATCCAACTCCTAGTATCTCATATTTCTTTGCAACATAAGTCTAAAGTATAGGAAACAGACATATGCAAAATACTAAAAGAAAATTTGAAAATTATTATGGAAAACCTTCAAATGACATGAAACATGATAAAACAACAAGGGGAACAACATTTAAGTGAAAGATAATTTGAGGGTAATTGGGTATTTTTTAGATTATAGCATTATAAGCAATCTTCATTCAAGAAAAAGAAGAATAAAGAATTAGCTCAAAAATGTTATGGCCCTAAATAATTATTCATAGGATTGCACAAGTGGTATAGAAGTTATATTTTCCTTCTTCTTGCATTCTTAAGGTTTTTCATGTATCTTGCCTAAAAAAGGTTTTGGGAAAAAATATGCCAATGTAAATAGAACTTCCAAAATTAGATGAAGAATGAAAGTTGATTCTTGAACCACAAAAAGTTATAGATAAACATTCTATATATCTTTGACATATAACCATTATGAAGTACCAAATCAAGTGGAATAATATTCCTCTAGAAGAAGTTACATGGTAAAATGATCAATTCATGATGAAATACCCACGGCTAAAGGGTTCGTTTGAAGTTTTGACAAAGGTTTTGTTATATGTTTTATATAACGTGCGGCGGAATAGTTTTATTGTTTGTTAAGGTCCCACACAGTGATCAAATTTGAAGGGAAGGTCCGAATTTCAATTAGAAGGGCATATATCTATGTTTCCCTTCCATAATGAAAAGCTTTAAAAGAAAAACTTTTCAATTGACCACAATAAATTATTTTTACATTTCATTTTCAGAAAGACAAAACCATCAATATTTATATTAATAAAAGACTGTTACATATACAACAATGAAGAAGGCTCCATCTTTCATTGCTTAAATATCTCATTGGCAATGTCAACATAAGTCTTGAAGACACTATTATAAGAATTTGGATACATACCACCGGGGTATAGGAGATTCTTATGTGTCAGATTGTGTAATGCAATTTTGACTTTGTCTCACAAGGAGCAGCAGCATGGAGGTCTGGATTTTTCTTATAGAACATTTTTATTATTATTTGAAACGTTGTTTATAGATATGAAGACAACAATGAAATTATGAGCATGGTGGACAATTAGTCAAGCTCATGATGCCAAACCATGATGATGTAAGTTTGGAATTTAACATTTTTACATGTTAAAGAAAAATAGTCAAAATCATTGACAACTTAGTATGCCATAATTAATAATCATTCCCTGTTCACTTTTGTTAATAGGTTTATGTCACACGATGATCTCTCTTCTCTGGCATTTACTTGTATTGAAGATCACTATTCTAGGAATAATGAGTTATTTTCTCCAAAAATAACCCTAGCCAAACATTGAAAATGCATCAAGGATATCTTTCTATGCTTCATAAGTACATATGTTCTACTTCTAAATCATGTCTTGGAAGTGGTTGTTTTGCTGGAAATTATTCACGAGTTGGTTTCATACCAAAGTCTTTTTCACATTTTCAGCATCCAATACATGAAAAAGATAATGGTTTAAAACAACATAAATATTTGAAATTTTGCAAGAATTGTCTGGCACACTTTGAATATGAATTTTGAAGTCAAGTGCATGATCTTGTATAGGATCAAGTGTCATTTTGAATACCAAATGTTTCACAAGAAACTTCTCAACATGCTACCCTGCAGTAAGGATTAAATGACAATATTGCATCAACTATTTTCATAATAAAAGTGCACCTCGGCCATAAGACTAAACAACTACAAATGTTGTAGATCTAACAAGACCACACAATCAAATGTATTCCACAAGGCCAATACTGTATGAAAAATGAAAGGAGTTTGCAACCAAAAATACCTTAGGCAACTAATTCAATTAGATACACCAAACCATCGGCAAAAAGGAAAACCAGCCTACTCAAAAGGCAAGCGTTTACCTCCTTTGACAAAATTTTGAGTTCCGAAACAAGGGCCTTTATTGTCTTGTCAATGCCCTTAGTAATTTGAATGGGGTTTGCACCTGCTGCAACAACCTAAACAAAAAGGTTTCATTTCAAATTATTTTCCACAAATTTAAGATACAACCATTGTCAATTTTGTATTTCCTAACAAGCTCATAAATTTTGACAAAAGAACCAAAATTTTTTAATACCTGATAGCAATTTTTTCACTCAAAAACTATCTTAGACTCAATAAGCCCAACCCAAAACTAAGAAACCAAACACCATAAGACCCTACAAAAATGAATAGATGATCTTAATCCAGTACTATCGACAAAAAGTTACCTTTACACCCTCACTTATTAAACCCTGTGCTGTTGAATTTTAACTTCAACTGCTGCAGCAGAAGGACGGATGCAACAACAACATTTTTTTTTGGAGGTTTCTTGCATGCCATCCAGAAATTTAATTCAACATTTAAAATTCCTGCAAGTTTTTTTTTTGTAGATGGCCACAGCCATATTTCTGTACAGGATTGTATTTAAACACAACAACCAACATTAACGCAATTCACCAACCAGAAATTAAACAAACAGAAATTTACCCGACAGTTTTGTAAATTCAAAAGGAGGACACGTGGAGCATTAATATTGGATCACATGAAATTGAAGGGAATCTGAAAACCTGAAAACCGGACCCGAATTTTTTATAAGGCACATTGGATTGAGAATTTGCGTTACAAATTAGGCAGACGTCAACATCCCATTTTGGAACGCGAATTTGGTTTGAAATTCAATCTATTCAGACTTTTGAAGTCCGACGGAAAGGGTTCTTTAATGTTTTGATAGTTTAATTTTATGTATGCTTTAATATACACATATGTTTTAAACATATGTTATATATATATCATATGTGAAATGAAAGGTGGGCCATAGAATTTAGTTTTAATTTTATTTTTTTTAAAAGAGGGTTTATTATAATATGTTTTATATGTTACGACATATAAAAATAAAAAGGACAAAAAAGCTTAGTAGTTTTTTTTATAGACAGTACGTAAATTTTTTATTACACAGCAGTGTGTAAAAAGTGAAAGACTGAGTGTAACTTTTTAAGTGTGTATGCACAGCAGTGCGAAAGGGAAAAACACAGCAGAGTGTTTTAGAGACAAAGTATGTTTGTTTTGAACAGACAATGAGTTGGTTTTATGCACTGCGTTTTGTAGCAGTCATAATTTTGTAATCCCTCTCAGTGAGGAAGTAGTGTAATAGTTTTTTTTGAGTTATTGAAGGGAATAGAAGTTTGTTTTCAAAGTATTGAAACTCTGTCTCCTGTCAAAGAAATTTTTATTTTCTCTGTGTTAGAGGAAGGGAGATTTATTCTCCATTCATTGTTCTGGAATTTTTCAATATTCCAACATGTGCAAGAACAACGGATGTTGTGGTTCCATCCCCAGCTAAATCATTTGTCTTTGCCGCAGCTTGCCTTACCAACTTGGCCCCAATATTTTCAACTGGGTCCTCTAATTCAACGAATAAAAAGGCCAAAACCATAGCATTGAGATACATTTCATTACACTGTCAATAAGAATAAAAATTGACTTAGCCATAACCCTTTCCTTTTATTGTTTTGAAAAGATTTATGCATTACTCTAATGTGGCTAGTCCATAGGCCAAGTAGACCACTGGGTAACAAATATGTTTCCTTTCACCTTTGAGTTTTCAAATTATGCCTACCAAATCTAAGACATTTGAGAGGGGGAACTAATACAACGTTAAAAAGAAAACCAGAGCACACATCTACAAATTACCTCCTTAGCTACTGTCACACCATCACTAACTATTTTCGGAGAACCATGCTTGCTCTCCAAGACAACATTTTTCCCTTCGCCCCAAGGGTGACTCCAACAAGATCAGCAAGTTTGTTCACACCGCCTACAAGACAAATTGACAATGCTTTCAGTAAGTGTGCAATTGAATGCCAGACCATATGCCAAAACAACCCTCCATGAAAAATTAAAATAACACATTAAAATCGAATATAAGTGGATAAGGAAAGATCCACCATAGTGAAGTTTCACGTGCAGGTGACCTTCCTTTAAACATAATTTTTTCTCTGACCTGCAATTTTTTTGTCACTGAGCCATCCTTGTTGAAGTACAACTCCTTTTCCATAGCTCTTGTATTAACTACCTTCTCTCTATCGCATAATCTCAGAGTCCCTCTTCTTCTTGAGCGATTAAAGGAAATGGGTGAAAAAACTGAAAGAGAAGACAATTGTCTGCCATAATTATCAAACATTGCACCCAACTTCTTCCCCTTTCCATTGTTACCCAATGAGGTAGATGTGGCAATTGTTGTCATACCGCCCAAAGCAGAGGCCATATTCTCTTATGCTGAATATAGAATTACAAGATCTTCATATTATTATGAACCTTAAAAAACATGACTCCCATTGCTAAAAACCACTTTTAAGTTGTAACAGGCAAACTAAACAACTATCGCAACTTTTGGCAACTTCTGGAGCATTAAGAGAGAAACGACCAAAGAGAAATACAACCACAATCCTCATTTTAATGAGACCGGACTATATATTTGCATTAAGATAATAGAAAGAAATCACGACTATATTAAGGCCAGCACAAAACAATCTTTAACCAGTGTCTCTCGCGGCCTTCGGGTTGCCATGCTAGAGGTTGCATATTTTTAATTTAAATTCTTGACCTCTCGTGCCCATCTATGAATGCATCCAATGGGATATCTACATCAAATACTCCTTTATATCCCCAAAAAAAAATTCCCTACTACAAGAGCACCAGTATTGATGGATCACCCCACACCATCCCACCCACTAGAAACGGTGAAAAAGGAAACCCGAGAAACCTTCTGAAATATCTCAAGATGACTATATGGGTGGTTCTTATGAATCAACCAGCCATTCAGAACATGCTCATCAATCCAAACCATGAGTATTATGTGACAATATTCA
The DNA here is from genome assembly GCA_034641835.2 of Pinus albicaulis. Lineage (NCBI taxonomy): Eukaryota > Viridiplantae > Streptophyta > Pinopsida > Pinales > Pinaceae > Pinus > Pinus albicaulis. The sequence continues at coordinate 838,231,226 of CM076572.1, forward strand.
AGTAGGCACTGAATCGGATTTCTGAAGCTATGTTAGAGAAACCCTAAACTCTCACTGAAAATAGGTGAAATGTGGCACCACTCAGAGATTGACATGTGCCAATTGGTACAAGTGGTAGAAAATTGGCATGCTCAAACAACGAGGTGATGCGGGAATGACATGAGGGATAAAATATCAGAAAAGCCCCAAATCTGGAGAACTAAAGCTCATCACCAACTTGAGATTGACAACTTTACATGATGTAACCTATGAAATCGTAAATGGAGAAATCATAGTAACAATAAAGTAACCTATGTAACAATAAATTTGGATTCATCCTAGGAGTGGTAATGGGAGAAATCATAGTGAACAACAGGAAACATGCAGAGTTGCTTACAATCAAATAGATGAAAAAACACATACAAAAACCTAGATAATAATCATGAACAAGCTTAATATTGAATTATGAACTGTAAAGGAACTTACAAAATGTGACATTACGAACCTGGTCAAGCACACAAGCAAAAATATCCTAGACATGACCCTGGTTGACAAGTTGTATTGCTCATGATGCAAAAGGATTTGTACCTGCACTGCCAAGTCAATCAAAATCCATCATTATCTATACAATAAATACAAGTAATTGATGTAGTATTTTTTACTCTAAGATGAATTCTTATCATAATGTTAGAACATATGTTGAAAATGTCAAAACATACCTGAATAAGCTCCTCTTAGTTTCAAGAACAATTTATTGGAGTCGCATGAACTTGGAACAAGCCTCCCACGATCTGAAAGAGTAGCAACTAAGTCAACAGTGACTTTTTTGTTGCTACACTGGATCGAGGGTGGTTTGCTCCAAGATTAAATCGCTCCAATAAATTATTCTCTACTAAACAGGGCCAACCACGTGAAGGTGGAAGCTCTTATGGCCCCTCCCCCCCCCCCCCCTCACATCACTCTCAATTCCCCAATACCCAATCTATATTTCATTTTTTACTTTCATGAGCATAAAAAAAAATATTCAATAACTAATAATAATAAAAATTCAACAAAAATTACGCAAGGAAACATTGAAATTAATGCTTGACATAAAAATAGTATGATAAATGAGTTTTTTATATAACGCAAAAAACGTTCCAAGTATGGTAACGTTTGTCTTATAATAATACAATATTTTACATTATCAAATTTCCTTTTTCTTCTTCCTATTTCTAAAGCTCCTAATTACATCATCAATATCATGGTTCTCTGCTCCTGTTTCGTGCCTTTCGACCCGCACTGCTGACCTAGTTGCGTAGTCACGATGTCTGGTCTCATCCAGTGACGGGGCATCGCCTACAAAAACAGATAATATTAAATTTTAATTGTCAGTTTTTAAATATCATTAAACTAGTTCGGTAATATTAATAAAAAAAAATTGCAATGAGATTATTTACCTGGTGCACCAGTTGTCGCCGCTGACCTAGTTGCATAGTCACGATGTCTGGTCTCATCCAGTGATGGGGCATCGCCTACAAAAACAGATAATATTCAATTTTAATTGTCAGTTTTTAAATATCATTGAACTAGTTCGGTAATATTAATAAAAAAAATTGCAATGAGATTATTTACCTGGTGCACCAGTTGTCGCCGCTGACCTAGTTGCGTAGTCACGATGTCTAGTCTCATCTAGTGACGGGGCATCGCCTACAAAAACAGATAATATTAAATTTTAATTGTCAGTTTTTAAATATCATTGAACTAGTTCGGTAATATTAATAAGAAAAATTGCAATGAGATTATTTACCTAGTGCACCAGTTGTCACCGCTGACCTAGTTGCATAGTCATGATGTCTGGTCTCATCCAGTGACGGGGCATCACCTACAAAAATAGATAATATTAAATTTTAATTGTCAGTTTTTAAATATCATTGAACTAGTTCGGTAATATTAATAAAAAAAAAATTGCAATGAGATTATTTACCTGGTGCACCAGTTGTCGCCGCTGACCTAGTTGCGTAGTCACGATGTCTGGTCTCATCCAGTGACGGGGCATCGCCTACAAAAAAAGACAATATTAAATTTTAATTGTCAGTTTTTAAATATCATTGAACTATTTCGGTAATATTAATAAAAAAAATAGCAATGAGATTATTTACCTGGTGCACCAGTTGTCGTCGTTGGGACTGTTGCCCTGTCTTCCTCTCTGGTGGTAAGATCCTCAAGGGAAACATTCTATGTCATTTAAACAAAAAATGTTATAAGGACAACCATCAAGGTATAATTAGAAAAAATTATAAGTGGAAATTAATTACCGTCACGGCCCTCACTGATAGCAGCATTGTCGGCTTGGTCCCCACTACAATGATCAGGTTGCACGAGAGGATCATCTACATCTGGCTCTAAAACTGGGTTATTTACCTCGTCGGTAGTGTTGCTCCCCTGATTTAAACTAAGTTGTTAGACATTAAATTTATGGACGAAAACAAAAATATTGAAAGGTTAATGTTTTACCTTATCAGGCATTGTAGATCTTGGGACCTGCCCCAAGCTTCTGCGACGTTCAACTACAGCTTGATAGCCAAAACGGAAAGCAATATTTTTATCTTCCTATGTAGTTATTGTTCCAAAGTCATCACCCTACATTATATATGATTGTGTATTTTTAATCATATTTGATAGGATTACAAAAACGTTGGAAGGCGATACAATTAATTATAAGATGTTTAGCTACTTAATTACAATTCTTGCATCTAATTTCAAGTAGCCGCCCTGGCCTAGCTTGTGATGGCCCTTTTTTTCAATCCTAGCTTTGGTTGCCTTTGAGGTGTCAGGCAACCTAGCATCAAAAGATTAAAGTCAGATATGACGTAGCACACTTTTATTTTAGACATAGATAAAATTAAAGCTATTGAATTAAAGTTGTAATTTACCTTGCGGGTCCAGTTGGCATTTTTCCTTCTTTCTTTGCCATTTTCTCTTTTCCGTCATGGATGAGTGCTCTCCACTCACTCTCTGAAACTGCGAGAGGACACTCATATCCAGGGTTAAATTGCAATTGCGTCCTATAGGTGTCCCTGGTATATTTCAAATATTTGCCGGCTACCCGAGCCACCGCTGTTCTGTCAAATGTGCCGACCCCAAAAAGGGCTTCTAGATAATCTAGAAGTTCTTTTTTCAGGTTGGAATTCTGGGAATTCCACCTTGTGCGTATGGTTGGGCCAAAAATTACCAACGCATGGCTCTCCAAAAACATGTAGAACTCATTGTTTCCTACACAGAAAAAAAAGATATTATCATTAATTTAAAAATAAAAATCATGATAAATATGTTTTAGATAGAGTACATGAAATAGTTAAAATATTAAAATTTACCTGGGAGTTGTATGTGCTTTATAGGGACACCTTCATCGTTCACCAACAATGTGCCATTAATGGTCCCTGTGGAGCTGACACGTGTAGCTCCAGGAAACGCAATAATGTAGTTGGCCATATCAACCTCATCATTGCCAACACGTTCAGCAGTTGGCTGGGTGTCAGCTTGGGCAGGGTGTGTTTCTTGGCTAGCACCTAAAGGAGTAGAAGGTGTACGAGAGGGTTGTTGGGAAATCTCTTGCCCTTGTGTCCCACTACCACCAACACGGGGTTCAGCAAATGCCAGAAAACGCTACATACAAAAGAACTTTTTGTTAGTTTAGTCAATGTAAAAATTAAAAATCAAACTATCACAATTCATCTCATGCAGAACAAAAAAAATATCCTTTTGACCTTTTATTATTACCTGATATCTATTTAGCTGCCTCATAAGATGTTGTATCCTCTCTTCTGTTTCAGGTGTTTGAGGCGCATCTATCAAAGCATTAAATTCCGACCTTGCATCTCATGCCTTTTTTTGCAACAACAACACTGGAGATAGGGATGAAAAAAGCTCTTCCTCAAAGAGGGAATCATCAGGCGTACCATGGCTAGGTGTTTGCATATTTGAACAAAATTAATATTATTTCAATTATGTAAATAACTAAAATACCTAAAGATAGAGCAATGCTGGCACTTTACATGTTCTTCCGCTGGCCTCTTTCCACGATCATCCTATCTCGGGGTTGTTCCTGCACTGCTCTGATCAGTCTGCCACATTGCAATAAAATTATAAATGTAAAAACTTGAAAACAATATCTAACTTGAAAACACAAAATGAAAACTGAAATAATTTCTAATAAGACACCGGAAGACAGAGTTAGAGTTTCAAATATGCCTTGCATTGAATTCGGTCCTGGAAACATGTCATTGCACATTAAGGCACCCAAACAAGAGACGAGTTGACAATGAAGACCTTATTGAATATATTGTTGGAGAAACTTCTAGTAAACTTTTTGTGAAGACCTTGAGGACATTTTTGGAGCAACATTGTTGAAGCTGATGGTATAGCATTGGAGACGATCTTGAAGGGCCTTGAAGTGAAGCTTTTGGAGCAACTATTGAAAAATCCTTAGAGCATTTAAGTAAGGCACTTTCTATCTTCCATCACCTTTTTCCTTTCAATATCCTTTAAACGATTTTGTTGATATTTAATGTTTGAAATCATGTTATAATTCATTGATTATATGTGTTTGGGGACTTTCCCTTTGAAATTACCCAAAAATACCCTGGAAATTTTATCTTCAGGATGCATGTCTGACCCTATTGTTCAATATTTTGATTGATAGTAGTAAACATAGAGAGTTAGGGGGCTCTTGACTTGGTTTGGTTGGGCTATTAGATCCCTAACATCTACTAGGGAGAACCCCCCTTGAGTTGGAGGAGAGCTAGCCCGAAGTGAAAAGAGGTTGGTGAGGTGACAATGGGGCTATTGAATTACACATGGTATCACACTTTAGCTTTAGGACTTTATCTTGAGAAGTGCGAGATTTTTCTATATCAATTCTAAAATTGTTTACAACACTATTGTTAAGAACTAATAAGAAGTGATGTTGAGGGGTTTTTAGGTATAAGAAACAATACCATTTAAAAACTAGGGTTCTCAGTCCTTGGCATTCCTTCACCTAGGCCTAGGGGCACACAAGAATAATTTCACACTAAACCATGCAAACTTAAAAGTAACTTAACAGATCCATAACGTAATAATAATCATAATTCCTAATTTCCTATTGTACGATATGATGCAAATTATTCAAACATGAAGCAATGAAGACATGCAATGTCTGAATTTCAAGATTGATGAACCAATACAAGAAGTTAGAAACTACAACTTTGATTCAATACTCTGTGTCCTAACTCCGGGAAGGAATCTAGTTTTTAGTACAGAACATGCATCATGTATTATCAATTCTTAATTAACAACAACTAAAGGACATATACCTCATCAATTCCTTCCCATTTTGTGTTTTTATGTTATATTCCTTATAAAAGTGTCAAATTTCTCTCAAAGTAAGCAACCACTGAATAAAATAAAAAATAGTTGAGATATGATTGAGAAATGGTCATTTATTTTTTGAAAGGATCTTCACAATTTATTTGGTTGTTTTTCATCTCAAGAAACAAGAAATGACCTAAAAACCTATTGTGATGTAATATAAGAAACAACACCGTGCAATGGCCATTTTCAAAGCCAAATGATGTCCAGTGAGGACATGGCCTTTATTTGGTTCCTGTTTCATAGGAGTTTCGGGTAGAAATGGAACTTTGTTGTACCATTTCCAGTAGTAAAAAGGGAAAACCTTCTTTTTCCATGGGAAATAATTTACCTTTCCTTTTTCAAGATAATCTAAATCACAAAAAAATATGAACTATACTGCACACATTCTTGGATAATGTGAAAGTGGAAAAGGAATACCCTACACAAGTGATGCACACATGTACATTTTAACACTAATAGATTTTTGTAGTTGAAATGCAATGCTTGTTTTCATTTAAATGTAGGGTTTTTAAAGCAGGGAGAAATAATGGCTGCCAAATTAATAAGCGTTTCTTTGGGAAACATTTAAATCTTGTATTGGGTGATGAAGATAATAGAGGGTATTGAATCTTGATTCTTGAAATCTAGAGAGAACCACACAGCCTAACACAATCCAATGGAATTGACCAAAAAAACCCAAATAGAGTCAACCCTACTATAGGAGGAAGGGCCTGCAGTAAGAACTTACCATTTTGCAAGAGCTGAGGGCGAATGTTGTTCTGCAAGAGCTGAGGGAGAACGCTGAGGGCGAATGTAGGGTGAATGTTGTTCTGCAAGAGCTTAGGGAGAATGCTAAGGGAGAATGTTGTTCTGCAAGAGCTCAGGGCGAATGCGGGGGGCGAATGTTGAGGGAGAATGGTGTTCTACAAGAGCGAAGGGCGAATGCGCGCGTGATATCAGACGTTAATGTAGCACACATGTACATTTGAACACTAATAGATTTTTGTAGTTGAAATGCAATGCTTGTTTTCATTTAAATGTAGGGTTTTTAAAGCGGGGAGAAATAATGGCTGCCAAATTAATAAGCGTTTCTTTGGGAAAAATTTAAATCTTGTATTGTGTGATGAAGATAATAGAGGGTATTGAATCTTGATTCTTGACATCTAGAGAGAACCCTACAGCCTAACAAAATCCAATGGAATTGACCAAAAAAACCCAAATAGAGTCAAACCTACTATAGGAGGAAGGGCCTGCAGTAAGAACTTACCATTTTGCAAGAGCTGAGGGCGAATGCTGAGGGCGAATGTTGTTCTGCAAGAGCTCAGGGTGAATGCTGAGGGCAAACATTATTCTGCAAGAGCTAAGGGCGAATGCTGAGGGCGAATGCTATTCTGCAAGAGCTGAGGGTGAATGCTGAGGGAAAATGCTGTTCTGCAAGAGCTGAGGGCGAATGCTGAGGGTGAATGCTATTTTGAAAGAGCGGAGGGAGAATGCGCGCGTGATATCAGATGTTAATGTAGCTATTGCGATGGATATAAGTTTCGTATTTTTAATAAAATCATTTTTATGTAGCGTGCATATAAGTTTCGTATTTTTATGTAGCACGCATATAAGTGTCGTTATATCGATGGCAAAAAATGCGTTGCTATTGTGATGGATGCCTCCAAATGTCACAATTGCGACACTTAGACATTGTGTCGCACTTGCGACGTTTGGAGGCATCCGTCGCAATAGCGACGCTCTGGGGCATAGTGTCGCAATTGCGACGTCTTCCTCCAAACGTCGCAATTGCGACACTTTTTATAAGTGTCGGTATTGCGACACTTTTCTATAAACTTCGGTATAGTGACGGTTTCGGGCGGGATCCAGTTGGCGCGACCTCTTTGCAGGATTTTCCCCATTGGCGCGAGTGCTGAACTTCTCGCCCACGCCAATGCCAAAAGGGATGTTTTTCATGATTTTTTCAAGGAGATGTCTCAAGGGAAAATAAAGCTCATGCTTAGAGGAATGCATTGATGATGTTTTCAAGGCATGACAATGTTCACATGTCACAAAATGGGTCCTCCATTGTGCGGGATGGGGAATGGTAGGGACGGTGACAAATTACTGTGTAACAAGGGGGGTCTATTTTTTAGTAGAGGGATCAGCCTTCTACTTAGAAATACCAATGGAAGAGGAAATCATCATTTAATATCTGTCATAGCCTCATTCCATTTTAGTTCCAATTTGCAGTGGCATAGTAACCCTGGGGTTAATTGTCACATTGTATATTTCCTGGTATTTCTAGCAATCTTTTCTGGGTTGGCTAGAAATCTGTATTAGAACCCACAACTTCTTTTATGGGAATTTATTTTGTATCTATTATTCATATTACATTTATCTATGTTTACGTCAGTAGCTAGAATGATATAGACAGTGTTGTCACTGCTCTCCAACATTTTTTACAGTTGCAACAACTCATGTGTTGATTGTTCTGATCATTAGAGGATTTTTTTATTGCTTGAGTGGCTTGACCCTCAAGATATTTTTGTACATTGTTGTTGATATATTATTAAAATGATTGCTGTATATTGATCCTTCTTATTTCATGTTCAAAATTTTTGTGTTTTACATTATTATGTCTTGTAGTGCTGCTATTTCCATTTTGGAATATTACAGTGGTATCAGAGCATAATCTTGGCTCAGCCTCTACATTCAAGACATTATGCCATTAGGAGGAGAAGCTTCTGATAGAAAAGATAATTTATATGGAAGAAACAAAGGCATGAATCCATTGTTTGGAGAAATGAAGGAAGAAAGGATCTCCTAGCTTCTTTTCCAAACTATGAAAAATATCAAGGAAAATCTCAAGGAGATGAAAGGGTATAGGTGAAGAAAAATTCCAAGAGGGTTTGAAAGTGAAGCAAGCCATAGATATGCACATGATGGGTGTGGAAATTCAGCCACCCATGCAGATCCACAACATCGTTTATTGTCCACAGTCACTGCAATAAGGATGGAGGGAGAAGATGCACCAAGGGAGGAGATGTTGAGTGAATATCTTCAGGAGTATGAGTCCCAATCATGGAGATTCAAAGAGCACTTGGACTTCCAAGGGTTATGCCAACTCAAGTAATACTGAAGATTCATCAACCATAATAGAAGTAAGAGAGGTAGAATCTTTCTATCTAAATTGGATGGATCAGCAAAGTGCACAACCAAGGCTTGGGCAAAGGAGCTAGATTCCTATTTTCATCTACACCAAGTTTCAGAAAAAGAGGCCATTAGAGTAGCAGCGCTAAACCTCAAAGGTATGGCCCATGATTGGTGGTTTTATAGTTCTGCTTCATTTTATCATGAAAAAGTAAACACTTATGAAGGATTCACAAAGATATTAACAAAAATATTTCATGTTAAACATTGTGAAACATCTTTTGTTGAGCCCAAAAACTTAAAACCTTTTCATGAGTTGGAAAGATCTATTTTTCCAACTCCACTCCATATTTCTATTGAAGGGGATAAAAACGTGCATGATACCTTGCCAAGGGTAAGATATCCACTTCTTGAAGAGCCCTATTCTATAGAGGAAGATATGAAGGTACCTCCTTCAAGGGAAGACCAAGAACTAGGGTCTCTCATTGATGATGAGGCATTCTCAAACATTGGTGGAGAGGATGAAAAAAGAAGAGCTAACAACATTGTACCATTAGGTGAAGATCCATCACCACATGGAGATGGGAAGGGAGCCATTGTCTCCATCAGAGGAGCCCTTGTCTCTTTTCAAGGAGTTCCAAATGATCCAAAATGTGTGAACCGAAACACAATTCCATAGCAACATGTATCAGTTATGGTGGATTGTGAATCTTGGTAGATCGAAGGAGAAGAAAAGAAGGATCAGCATCAAGGGATGATGAGCATTCACCCTTATCTATTTCGAGAGGTTTCTAAACAAAATAAGGAGACTATATTGCACAGTGAAAGGAGGGACAAATCATTCCACTCATATATGTAGTCCACTTCAGATTTTGATGTCTCACTACATGGGGGCATTCCACCTGGGAGGCCACTAGATCTAGAGTTGGTGAGAGACATCTTGCTGGTTGGTTCACCATTCTTAGATCTCGAAGGGGTGGATACTTTTGAGGGGTCTAGTACAACACAGAGAGTTTGGGATAGAATCAAGGAGGAGGGGGACACTCTCCCATTTTCATCATTACCTACTCTCACTATATATTCTATGCTGACAGAAGTTGTTGTAGTGATGGAGGATGGTACCTTCATGGTGCAAGGGAGTTTCTCCATGGATTTGGAGAAATAGAGGGTACTTCCTTTAAGGAAGGGATCCTCCATACATTGGAGTAGATTGAGGCCACTCATGCTTACATTGGCTAAGATCAGGAGGTCCTTTTTGGATGGTAGCTTCTCATGGGAGGGCAACTTCCAAAGGCCACCACTTCTACTTGAGCATGAGAAAATGCATGGTGGGCATGGAAGAACTTTGGGGGATGAATTTGGCATGAGGGATGTCAAAGGAAAAGAAAACATCACGTGGGGAGCTTCATATTTCAGATCTTCAGTGCTATCTCTTAGGAGGATTTATCCATATTGGAGGTCTCAACTCTTGGTAGAGTACTCCAAGGATCTTGGTGCTTGCATCATTCTTGATGATATGAAGGGAGATGATAGATACATGGTGCATGATGAAGTCATCTATTCTTATGGCAGAGTCTTCTTGACTAGATTTTCTGAGCTCAAGAGGAAGCTACTACGTGCAACACATGTGGACTTCCTTTCCATGCGCTTTGACGCATTTCATTCTTTAATGGAGGATTTCAGTTGGGAGGGAATCCAGCAGGATGTATATCAGAATATGGAGAGATGAATAGCCCAGATGATTATGGAGAGGTTGTCACAACCACTTCCCTACTCATTTATAGTGAGGGAGAAATTTCCGATGAGCCATTTCATCTCAATGACCAAAGTACATAGTAGAGAAGGTACATTTTTGCATTATGATTTTTACTCCTTTACTTTATATGAGTATCATGTTGTACCAAGGAGGATTATCCCTTATTGTATATTATATTTTGATGTACTTGAGTCCATTTGTAGCATTGATGTTGGCCATGCTATTGATGGTTTGTGGGGGAGGCCACATGATTCTTGGTGTGCACCATTGACACCACATTTTACATTCATGATCCTATCTTGTAGGATGATTATGGAAGAAAAAAAGTGGCTGGAAAGACACTTGTTATTATTTTTTTTGAGGTAGGAAAGGGATGCACTATGCTAGTTCCAAATGTGGAACTATGAACCAGCTCCTGGTTGTCATATGGAAACTTGTTTTCATTCGTTTTTGCTTCCATATATTGATGATGTTATTATGTTTATGGGAAGCTTTGTTGGGAGAGTGGCACAAGAGTTGGAAGTGCCCATTGGGAGTATGATTCTACCTATTTTATATGTTGCATGTTTTAGGAGAAACAATGGGCAAACCATGATTGCCACACTATGTCTCTTGTCTTCATGTGGGAGGAGCCATTTGGAGAACTTGGGTTCTTGGAGGGGGCACTTCATGGACCTTTTTTTGGTACGGTAACTTGGGCCATTCTTGGGGGACATGAATTTTTCGCCCAAGATCAGAAGAAGCCCCATACTTACCATAAATGGAGAGAGAAACAACTTGGGTGGGAAAATCTAATCTCTCCATGTAGCCCCAATACATTGCATAAACCAGGGTTTGAGGATTTCTTTAATGAGCTACCTAGAATGGCTCATTTAATTTGGATGATAGCATGGGTATGGGAGACTATATTTGGGAGTGCGATTCCCTATGTTTATCATCACTCCTACCTTGAGGAGGCCATTGGACAACAACAAGGTTTCCACTTACAACTTCCACTTTTTCATGATGTGAGCCATTTGGGTTTGCATACATGGGAGGAACGTTTAGAGGGAATATTTATTGTAGATTATTTTGAGAAATTGTGGAAACTATTGATGAGGAGGCCAAAAGAACAGGAAGGGAGTAATTTTTCTCCACCCTTACAATTTCTTGAGGATAGGAAACATTTTGGAATGGAGGACTGTAATATTCCTAAATTTAGCGTTCATCTAAATGGAATATTATAGTTGTTTTATCACTAGGTAAGTGAATAAGTGGGTAGGGAGGCCCCTCAAAACCCTTTTGAATGAATATTAACACTCCTAATGTGAAAGGAGGAAGAATAATAAACTGGATTAAGCACCCTTGGGTGTGAATTGGAGGAGATACACGTTGAAGAGGCAACTTTGACCAAGTCAATAGCATTGTCATGGAAGAGTGGCATTCATGATGAGACAACATAGTTTTAGTAGAGGACAACTTGAATGAGCTTAGTGGAAAGTATGGATGGGACCCAATGTGAGAAGGCTCACACACTATATATGGAGGGGATGGCAGTAATTTTTATTCATGTTTTTCAGATTATCATTTGATATTGGTCTGTTTAGACTTTGTATTCCTTTGATGTTTAGCAGGGTTGCCATGCTGCTTAGCACAAGGGTGTCCCTGATCAAGAATCCATACCTCATCCTTAGCGAAAGAGAGGTTCTTCAGGTTGCATTTCCTCATTCTAGAATTCTGGCCAAGCTACCTCCTTTAGTTACAACGCAGTTTCTGTTTAGAGCTGGGTTGTGTTGCGGGGTGCAGCAAAGGAGGATCACATAGAGCTATTTCTGGGCTTTCTTTTCATTGGAGAGGTAGCATATCCATTGGAGGATCAACAAGGAGGTATCCTGGGAATATTTTCACATATTTGGCATCAGACCAACCATCTACTATCCCTCATAGCACAATCACAATTCTTAAATGTGTTATTTTGGAGGCAGTTGCTGGGAGGGTTCATTGAGCTCATAAGGGGGGTCTATTTCTGAGTAGGGGTATCAACCTTCTATTTAGAAATACCATTGGAGGAGGACATCATTATTTAAGACCTGTCATAGCCTCATTCCATTTCAGTTCCAGTTTGTAGTGGCATAGTAACCCCATGGTTATTTGTCACATTGTATATTTCTTGGTATTTCTAGCAATCTTTTCCGGGCTTTCTATAAATCATGTATTAGAGCCCACATCTTATTTTATGGGAATTTATTCTGTATCTATCAGCCATATTCAATTTATGTGTGTTTAAAACAACAAATACATTGATATAGACAGCATTAACACTGCTCTTCGCCATTCTATACAGTTGCAGCAACTCATGTGTTGATTATTCTGATCATTGGAAGATTTTTTTATTACTTGAGTGGCTTGACTTTGAAGATATTTTTGTACATTGTTGCTGATATCTTAATAAAATGATGGTTGTATATTGATCCCTATTATTTCATGTTCATAATTTTTTTGTTTTACATTATTATGTCTTGTATTGCTGCTATTTCCATTTTGGAAGATTACATGACCAAGGAGAATTTGTTTTATTGTAGAAGAAGAGATGACATTCACGGATCTAGTATGAAAATGGATGAAAGATGAACCATTGGGTGTATAGGAAGCTGTAGCTTGTAGATTAGGGGTTGCTTCACCTTCAAGTGGTTGCAGGTAAATATTGGGATTATATCTCAATTTATTTGTAGCTTTGTGTTGGTCGTAGCCAAAGAATTATAACAACAAGTTCTAGATTTTCCTATCAATGAATTGAAGAGAAGTTTAAAAAATTTACTTGCTCTTCGAGTGTTTTATTAATATTGTTGATATTGATTCTTGTTATTCTTGATAGATTGGAGGTTTCTGTGGCGTATATTTTCAAATGCACAACTCGGAATATCCACAATCTTCATTTTTACTCTACGTTTTGAGTCTAAATCAAGACTCATCATCTTGTTATTCTTATTTAAATTAATTTATCATTTGTTTAATGGTGTACCAATATTATTGCATAAAGTAGAAGAAAGTTTCCAATTAGTTCAAAATACTACAATATCAATCTACTCTGCCCCTCCCCACCCTCACAGTATTGTCCTCATTTCCAACAATACATGCATATATAAACAAAACAAAGTATTTTTCTCGATCAACAATATTTAAAACCGAGCATACTATTAATAAGTGTTTTAATATGTAAAAAATTTCTTGGCATTTGGTTTTCCAATTGAATTTCACTCCCTTATTTTGGTAATTCCCACGAAGAATCTAATATATGCTATATCCTTAGGTACTAGCCAATTTAATATGGACTTAACCTTTCCAAGATCAACAAACATTTATTCTTTAGAGATAACATGACCTAAATACTAAATTTAATCTTTACAAAAATCACACTTGATGAAATTTGTATACAACTCAAGTTTTCTCATAGTTTGTAATACTACGCTTAAGTTCTCTTCATGTTCTTCCTGATTTTTGAATATATGAGGATATCATAAATGAAAATTAGTACAAAATTATATAGATTATCATTGAACACATTTTTCATTAGGCACGTAAAAGTAAAAGGGGCATTGGTAAGGAAAAAAGGCAGGACTTCAAATGTGTAGTGTTCATACTTGGTTCTAAATGAATTCTTGTATGCCTTCATCTTCGATTCTTAACTAATGATATCATGATCTAAGGTCTATGTTTGAGAACATTGTTGCCCCTTTCACTTGATCAAACAAATAATCTATTCAAGGCAAATGATATTTATTCTTAATTACTTGTTTATTCAACTATTGATAACCTATGCACATCATGAAAGGTCCATCCTTCCTCTTTATGAACAACACTAGTGCTCCCCAGAGAGAAACAATGGATTTAATCTATCCCTTTTCCAATAAATCTTGTAATTACATTTTTAATTACATAAGTCAAATTATGTGCATTCTATATGGTGCTTTAGACACATGTGTGGCTCTTGGTATTATCCAAATTAAAAAAATTATGTCTCTTCTTAGTGGTAATAATGAAATTTATTCCTTGAAAACATTTTTTAATTCTAGTTTTCAAACTTATGTGGTTTTTTTTTATTGCAGAATCTGGATTATCCACAATATTATAAAACGATTGTTGACATTTCGAATCCCAACAGGGATCCAACTATATTTTAATTCTCTAATTACATCGATATTATCTATGGATTTACCTTCTATTTTCAATGTGTTTTATTATATCTGAACAAAATATAGTTTACAACCTTTTCAGGAATATTTTTTTAGCTACAAGGTATAAGTTTTAACATTGTACAGAAATTACCTACAAATAAATTCTTCAAATAGAAAAATAAAAATTGGCAAGAAGAAAAACTAAATATACATGGATATTTTCCCCTGGATTTGAAAATGAGACTACTAGATTGAATTTTGATTATATTCCTTTAAATGTTACAATACATATATATACATACCATGGCATTCATAAACCCTAATATAATAACCCTGTTTTAGAACATAATCATAGTTCCCTTAACTGAATCTACATGATACTATGGGAATAAAACCATCAACCCAAAAACCATGTGAAAAAACCATGCATGAAAACAAGGGTAGGTGTTCTCGCCATATTCAAGTATTCCCCACATCCTCAAGCCCGTCACCCATCCTTGGGTCCACCTAGCTATTATTGGGTTTGATGAAATAAAAGGAATCCTGGGGCATTGCCCAAGATCCCATACAGGGGGGCGATAGCCCTCCTACAAACCCACTAATAGGGCTGGTTTCTTCCCCCTTTTTTCTCCCAGTGCAACATACAACACATCAAGCTAGTCATGGTAAAAAGATAACACACACTAAAAATTATCCTAATTTTTCTTTCTTTAGATGTAAGGGGTCACAGGAGAGCTTAGAAATTGGTCAAGCCCCGCAATATTGATTGTTTCTCTACACCAGGGAAACTTATTATTTCTCACACACTTCATCAATGCATCTGCAAAATTCTTCAAAGTGTCCACCTTCATGAGCAACACCTTTTTTTCCTCAACCATATCCCTCTTAAACTGATCCTGAACATCAATGTTCTTTGTCCTTAAATGATAAGTAGGGATATTTAAAAAGAAAATTTTGTTGAGAATTTCAAGGGATAGAGATTAATTCAAATTATCTTATTGATAGTTACTTGTGAGCTTACTTGAGTTATGTGTGTCTTCTCTTTCTCAGCTTATCTAGCCTTTCATCAAGTCAATTACCAAAATAAAAAAGACACAAAGTTGTGCTCTTCGAGCCAGGGAAAAACCTCTCCCTCCCGGAGAGGAAAACCCATGAGAAATTATTCTAATAGATCTTCAAATGACAAGTACCATGACCAAGACTTAGACCCTTGACCTATGACTTCCTCCAAGACCTTGTATTTACTTCCTTGACTGCCTCCAACACTTATCCTTCTTTTTTACTCCAATTTTGACTGACCTGTACTAGTACTAGAGAAACCGATCTCTAATTTTCACTTCTTATTACTTAGTCAACTATTGGAGATTAAATCTTCTTCACCTTGCATTTATTTGTACCTTGTATACTACCTTGAACTTCACTTAATTTTCGGGTTCTTTTCTTTGATTAACCCTATATAAGTCCTCAGATAACTAGAATGATATCATTTGTACAATCTAGACTTATAGACCTTAGGAATATCCACTTTCTCAATTCAGGAAATCCACACTTTTCTCTATGGAAATTACAGAGAACTCCGCAACCTTTAAGCTCTAAAAACCACATCCTTATTAACCTCGGCGATCAGCACTTGTTGAAATATGAAATATTCACTTCATCACTGTTGTAATCTAGATTTTTCACTCCTACAATATGCATTGTTGTCCTTTCAAATCTGCATTGTTTACTTCCTCAAATCCTCACTGTTGACTCTAGAAATCACAAAGAGTTCTACAATTTTGTGTGTGAGGAAATCTGCAGAACAGGGTATATATAGGGAAAAATTTCATTGTCTTTTAGGCTGACTATACATTTTCTTGAGGGCTGAATTTAAAAGCATATTTTCCATGGAAATCTAGAGGGTTGTTATGTGCCATTATTCCGCGAGGTCTTGGAGACATTCTTTAGAAAAAACACTTCATAATAATCACTCTTAATTATACTCAAAGAAAAACCACTATAGACATCAAGAAGATGTCTATTGACCTATAATAAAATCTTTCTCGTGAAACCCATGAAGCAAGTAAAAAAAAATAAATTTATTATCTTTGTCTTCCTCTTCACATAATTCATAATTACATAGTCAATATGAAGACCGATCCTAGTTACACTTTTCAACACTCCTTCTTAACTAGGGAGGTATTCATACATGTACATGGTCACTTTCAAACTAAAGGATCTCATAATAAAAATAGGATTGGTAATCACATATATATAGCATCATATCAAAGAACATTTTCCTAGTGCAAGGCCTTGAATAATAGCCCCATATCTCAACGAGATAATGGACTACAATGCTGGCGATACACATGAATTATAGACACCATAGTAATTGTCTATCCAAGGGACATACTCCACCCTAGTGTTCCCAAAGTATGACCTTCTTGGAATGTTATTCTCTTCAGTAGCTAGCTCTCAAAGAATATCAGTCCCTGGCTACTCTTACCTTGAATGCCCTAAAACATTCTCAAAGGGCACCAAATGCCAAATGATTACCCAATCCTCCATTCAATATTCCATGTGAAGACCATAATGATGTGTCTATCTCTCCCTCTCAGCCAAGGAGAACATATTCCACTAGGGAATGTACTAATTCCTATAGAAGTTATGTACCTAAGCTCATTCTTAGGAATTACTCAGTTTCTTCCAAGTAAGAAATTAATCATGAGGCTCCCTCTCAATTAGGGACTTGTAGCAACAATTGTGAGACACCCAGCTGTGCATGAATAATTCCTCCCCTCGATTTCATGGATTTAGATATGAAGGAATATTCAAATTTAGCTCCATACGACACAGATCATCCATCAATTTCATTCATGAGTAATGTCATCTACTAGAGATTTATTCATCCATGTTTTTTATCTGGTCCACCTATTACGCCATGATGCTTTCTTTCGAATCATCTCCAAGGATTTTTACATACTTTCACATGATTAGTAGCCCTGCACAAATTCCTCTAGATAAACATATACTTATGACATTTTAAAACAAAAAGTGACCTCAGTGATGATATTTCAGCATGACATCTTCCTGTAGGCATCATAATCCTCTATTCATATTGAATCATCTCCTCATGATATGTCTTGTGAAGGGTCTTCTTCTTTACCAAACTTCTATCAGAGTCTACATATCTTCCAGGAGATATTCCTGTCACATATTCTTGGATTGTAGATGATAACTGACTATTGACATGGTTTCACTTCATGATCTCTTCCCTTCTACACATTTTCATTCCCAGTAACATACAATTTGTAGTTCCTTGTTCATATACAACCACCTCGTGTTCCTTATAAGGATATATTATGTTGATTTCAATTTTCAGTGCATTGAGAGATCTTCCTCTATAGATTATACTTCTAAATATAGAAGTAGATCACCTTCAACCATATGACATGAATTCACAACATCCAATTTCAACATCTAAATATATATTCACCTCATACCTTTTTCCTATGAGTCATCCTGTAGCAGTTTCACTAGAATGAGGAGATTCATTCCCCTAACCTGATTCATCAATATGTCAGCACATCCTAAAATTTTGTGGCATATAATTCTTTATGAAAAAATTATGCTTTCTTTCTAAGCAGTGAGTTCATAGAGAATTCAATTAGAAATTGTCAACACCTGTTTCCATGATGACCCTTGATCTTGATGACTATCTTCCATCAGAATTTTTATCAGTCAGGTTTTCCCAGATTTGTTTCACTAAGAGCTCCTACCATGATTCTACCATGATTCTATCAATGTACATTGATTCATATCATACTATTTTATAATCAACATAAATCACTTAAAAAGGAAGATGATCTCAATCATAATAGAGATCTCTCACTTCTTCTTTCTTAGATTTCTTTGAATTAGGTTCTTCCCTCATATATTATATATGGGCTTCCTCCCTTTTCCTTTTTTCCTTTCCATATTTAGGACAGTATTTTTTATAATGGCCAAGTTCATTACATCCAAATCATCGTACTTTGTCCATATTTATTCTTTTATTCTGAGGACCAAATTTTCCAAATCTTGCTTTATTCCTGGATATGGTTGCAAAGGCTTCATTCAATTCACTTTATCTTGTATCTTCTTTGGCTTTCAATCTTGTTTCCTCAATTTTACATAGAGACCATAAATAATTGAATGGTGTGGCTTCTTTCTTCTCATATAAACTTGAATTGAAGTTTCCCCATTCTTTTGGAAGAGCATTCAACACCATTGTAGTCATCTCAGTGTTAAACAATACTTATCCCAGTTCCTATATTTGATCTGTTATTTCATAAATCCTCATAAAGTATGAAGTGATTCCTTATTCTCTTGACAATTTTATTTTTTATATCTCTTGACTCAGAGAGATTGCTTCTACTACAATACTCACAGAGAATAGCTCCACCAGTTTCTCATATATTTCTTTATCAGACTTCAGTTTCGATACGTAAGGAATGAGTGAGTCCTTAATGGATTCTATGAGAATCCTATAGGCTATGATTTCTCCCTTAATGTACTTTCCATGAGCTGGATCATCTTATTTTGGTGGTTGAATTGTAGATCCTTCGATGTTGTTCATAACTTCGTCTTCAATTAAATTCAAGTTTTTCCTCTTCCTTAATGCACTAAAGTTTGATGAACCAACCAGCTTATTTCTCTCCTTAAAATAAATAATATTCATAGATTTAATTAAGTTCATAGATACTTAATTGAGTAAAGTGACTTGTAGCTTCCTTGATGATGAAGGATACCTTAAAAAGATGGCATTTTTTCAAACAATGTCTTGAATGGAAATCTTTGATTGGAAATATTATTTTCTTGAGTGAGTTGATCGAATGAGATAGCTTGAGAATATTCCTTGTAAATTGATTTTAATTTGTAATATAAACTTTGATCTTTGTTTCTTGGAGTGCCTTCTTGACAAGTATCCCTTGTGTCTAGCACCTTCGCTCTGAAAACATGTTCAGAATTTGGAGGGTTGGAGATTAATTCAAATTCTCTTCTTAATAATTACATCTAAGCTTAATTGAGTTACTTATGTCTTCTCTTGATTAGCTTATTTAGTATTTCATCAATTCAATTACCAAAATAAAAAAGACACAAAGTTAGGCCCTTTGAGCTAGGGCAAAACCTCTCCCTCCTAGAGAGGAAAACCCACGAGAAATTATTCTTCTAGATATTCAAATGAAAAGTACCATGACAAAGAATTAGACCCTTGACCTATTAATGCCTCCAAGACCTTTTCTTTACTTCTTTGACTTCCTCCAACACTTATCCTTCTCTTCTACTCCAATTTTCACTAACCTATACTAGAACAAGAGAAATCAATCTGTAAGTTTCACTTCTTATTACTTAGTCAACTATTGGAGACTAAATCTTCTTCACCTTGCATATATTTGTACCTTGTACACTCCCTTCAACTTTGATTAAGTTTTAGGTTATTTTATTTACTTAACCCTATCCAAGACCTCAGTAAGCCGCACTTATATCCTTTTTACAATCAAGACTTACAGATTGCAAGAATATGCACTTTCTTACATCAGGAAATACACACTTTTCCCTATGGAAATTATAGATAATTATTCAACCTATAAGCTCTAAAATCTGCACCCTTATTAACCTCTAATATCAACATTTGTTAACCTATGAAATACTCACTTCATCACTTATGTAATCCGCATTTCTCACTCTTATAATCCGCACTATTGACCTCTGAAATCCACAATGTTGTCTTTGAGAAATCCACACTTTTGACTGTGGAAATCACAGAGAGATCCGTAATTTTATGTCTAAGGAAATCCACAGAACATGGTATATATAGGGCACCATTTCACTATCTTTTAGGCCAACCATACATTTACTTGAGGGCCAAATTTTTTAATTGTTTGAGGCTGACTTTAAAATCATATTTTCTAGCATTGAGAGTGAATCTTTAAGCCTTATTGATAATGCTTAATATGGGTAGTCTAGAGGGATTTTATGTGTCATTATTCCACAAGGTCTTGGAGAAATTCTTTTGACTAGACACTTCATAATCATGACTCTTAATTATACTCGAAGAAAAACCCCTATAGACATCAAGAAGAATTCTATCGACCTATAATAAAATCTTGCTCATGAAACCCATGAAGCACATACAACAAAATAAATTTATTATATTTTTCTTATTATTTACATAATTCTGATCTGAATTTATGTAGGAACACAACATAATACACATATAACCATAAATACAAAGATGCAGTGGAAATAACGCTTCATTTCCTTAATATAAAATAAATAAAATTTGTTTACAGACATAATAGCATTGCCTTCCTTATTTCCTAATATTATTTATTATACAATATTACATATCCACACCCAACCCATAGGATTGGGTGTCAAAATTCCCCCCTTTAATCTGTAGGGATGTTGGTGAGCCCAAGCATCGATCTGAACTTTTCAAACTTTTCTCTTCCAAGTGCTTTGGTGAAGATATCAACAGTTTGCTCATTTGTGGAACAATGATGTAGATGGATGGTTTTGGCCTGAACATGATGTCGAATTAGATGGTATTTTGTATTGATGTGCTTTGTTCGATCATGGAAATTTGGGTTCTTGGCCAATTTTATTGCAGAAGTGTTGTCGATCATGAGTGGTGTGGAATTCATTTCTTTCATCTACAAATATTCTAGGATTTTCCGGAGCCACAAAATTTCCTTTGCTGCTTCAGCTGCTACCACATATTCTGCATCGGTCGTGGAATCTGCTGGAACTGACTGTTTGCGTGATCTCCATGAGACAGCTCCTAATCCAAGACTCATGGTGTAACCTATAGTAGACACCCCTATTTATTTGTCGCCATCAAAGTCTGAATCAAAGTATCCGATCAAGCTAAAGTCGCCTACCTGTGTATATTTGAGTCCAAAGTATTGAGTCCCCTTCAAGTACCTTAACACTCTTTTTGCAGCAGACCAATGTCCTTCACAAGGTTTTTGCATGAACCTTGAGAGGATTCCAACAGCAAATTAAATGTCAGGTCTGGTGGTGGTCAGGTAGATAATACTTCCTATAAGCTGTCTATACTTAGTTGCATCCTCAAATTCCTTACCTTCAATAGATGTGAGCTTCAAGTTTTGTTCCATTGGAGTGGTTAAGGGATTACATTCATCCATGCCAAACTTGTTCAAGAGATCTCTAATGTACTTCTTTTGAGAAAGAAATATAAATTTAGGATGTTGAATTACTTCAATACCCAGATAGTAATGAACATGACACAAATCAGTCATTTCAAAACCTTTCTTCAACTCTTTCTTCATGGATGCAATATAGCTCTCATTGTTCCCTATTATCAAAAGATCATCTACATACACCACAAGATATACAACTGTTTTTCCAACTTTCTCAACAAAGAAATTTGCATCATCAAGATCAAAATGTTTGAAGTCAAGTTTCAGAAGATTCTCTGTTAATTTCTCATACCAGGCTCGTGGTGCTTGCTTGAGGCCATACAACGATTTTATAAGCTTGCAAACTTTGTTTTCTTGACCCTTTACAACAAATCCTTCTGGCTAGGACATATAAAATTTCTCCTTTAGATATCCATTTAAAAAGGATGTTTTTACATCCATTTGATGGACTTTACATCCATTCTGAGCTGCTAGGGAAAAGAGAGTCCGAATGGTGGTCCATTTTGCTGTGGGACGAAAAGTTTCTTCATAATTGATTCCTTCTTTTTGTGCAAAACCTTTTGCCACAAGACTGGCCTTGTGCTTGTCAATTGAGCCATCTGCTTTATACTTGTTCTTGTAGACCCACTTACAACCAATTGGTTTTGTTCCCAAAGGCGGGTCAACTAGCTTCCAAGTGCCATTCTTTATCAAGGCATCATACTCTTTTTGCATCGCTTCATTCCATTCATCATGAGAAGAAGCTTCTTTGAAGGAAGTTGGTTCATGATCTGTAGACAAACTTAATTCACAGTTATAAGCAATATCCATATCAACAGGAAAATCAGAATTATCTACATCACCTTTGATTTGTTTAGTGTAACTTCTTGTTCCTGTTTTTCCAACCTCATCAGGAGGAAAATTCTCTAGTTTCTTTGTCAACCATTTGGGAGGGCCTCTCTGAGATGGCCCAGGCTGGTCATTTGATTGAGTTGGGATTGATTCAATATTCAATCTCCCAATTCTGTCAATCACATCATTCAATGTGTCATCCGTGGTTGTTTATTCATGTGGGGGAGAGAGTGCTTTAGGACATGATTCCATAGTTTGATTCAATATAGGAATCCCCCCTTCAAGATCTGGAATCTGATTATCAAATTCCTGGAAAGACTTTGCATGTGTGAATCTATCCAGGCGATCAAGTTGCTGCTCAACAACCTTGTCACTATTGGAAGATTCAAGGATTATGACATCTCTTGCTATTACAAACTTCTTATTTTCTTCATCATAGAGACGATATCCTTTGGAGGTATTGGAGTACCCCAAGAAGATACATTTTTGAATTCTAGCACCAAGTTTGTTCCTTTGACCCTTGGGTATCAAGGCATAACAGGTGGACCCAAAGACCCTGAAATGCTTTACCGAAGGAATGTGGCCATGCCACATTTCAAAAGGAGTTTTGTTTCTAATTGAACTTGAAGGACACCTATTCTTTATGTAAACAGAACATAGAACTGCATCAGCCCAAAACATCAGTTTTACATTCTTGAAAAATAACATGGAGAGGACCATATTTAAAATAGTTTTGTTCATTCTTTCAGCTACACCGTTCTGTTGTGGATTATATGGCACAGTTGTTTGATGTTTGATTCCATGTTGATGAAGATAATTTTCAAATTTGTTTGAAGTGTATTCTTTTCCATTATCAGTACGTAGAGAGCCAATATGTGTTTGTGCATCATTTTCAATCCATGCATGAAAATTCTTGAAAGTTTGAAAAGCATCAGACTTATTCTTCAGTAAGCAAATCCAACACATTCTGGTGTAGTCATCAATAAATGTCATCATGTATTTTTTTCCATTTACAGAAGAAATAGGCATAGGGCCACATAAATCTGAATGAACAAGTTCAAGTTTTCTATGTGCTCTGGAGTGTGAATCATGAAATGGTTGTTTGCTATGCTTTCCTAGAATACAAGCATCACATTCCTTAGGTTTTCTAGGAATTGTAGGCAGTCTATTAACACCATTTTTCTTCAACAAACGAAGGCTTTCATAGTTTAAATTTCGAAATCTAGCATGCCATAAAATACTTGATGGGAATGTACCTTCATCATGATGTGAAGTGAATGCAAAGTTTTGAGCATGAGCAGATGAACCTTTCAGCTTCAAGAGTCTCCCTTCTTCTATTCACTCCATGACAAGTGAGTGATCTGATGCTTTTCTGACCTCTGCCATGCCATCAAACAAGTGAATGGAGTGTCCTTGCTGGCAGATTTGGACCAAGGATAGAAAGCTTCTTCTCAACTCAGGGAGGT
Source organism: Pinus albicaulis (assembly GCA_034641835.2). Classification (NCBI taxonomy): domain Eukaryota; kingdom Viridiplantae; phylum Streptophyta; class Pinopsida; order Pinales; family Pinaceae; genus Pinus; species Pinus albicaulis. The sequence goes on from CM076572.1 coordinate 838,255,104, forward strand.
ATAGAACCTCATGTAGAATATGATCTGGAAGACCAGGAAACTTAAGCTTGATTGTGCCAAGCCCTGATGGCTTGAGTTTGGATTTATCTACGAAATATACTGCTCCATAAACTTTGTCAATGAATTCTTCAAAAAAATATTTTCTAAATGTCATGTGACATGTTGCTCCTGAATCTAGCAACCAATCATCTCTCCATGAAGTAATTGAAACATCAAAAAAGTCTTTAGTTACTCCATTGTTACAATGTGTTAGAACAAAATAAGTGGATTCAGGTGCTTTACCTTTGTCTTTGTCATTAGTTTTACCTTTGTCTTGATTTATTTTTTTCTCAATTTTCTCCCAAGGTGTCTTGCATTTGGATGCATCATGTCCATCTTTATTGCAACGTGTGCAATGAAGATTGGATTTGTCAGATTGTCAGCCCCCCCTTTCTGTGAAGTTTCTTCTTCCTCTGCCTCTTCTTCCACCTCTTCCTCTTGATGAATCTGGAGCATGAATATTTTCTCTATGTGCCAAGTATGCAGCCTCTTTGGAAGATGAAGGAACTATCATCTTCGCAAAATCTTTCTCTCTTTCTGCAAACTTTGTCTCAAGTGTATCAAAGGTGATATGCTCAAGGTTTCCACTTGCTTACAATGACTTAAGATAATGTGAGTAAATCATATATAATGCCTTAACATATGCTATGAGAGATATGTCCATTTTTACACTAGTGCCTTCAATGTCATGCATTATAGATCTTACTTCTGAAGCTAAAGCAAGGGGATCATCATTCTTCATTTCAAGCCTGAACAGCTTAATCATCAATTGAACATTTTATAATTCTGAATGTGAGTCATAGAGTTCTTTTAGCTTGCTCAAGGCTTCATAGGCATTTGAGAATGATGAAATATGGTGACTCACCTCTTCATTTACGGAAGCTACAATCAAGGCATAGGCCTTGCAGTTCTTGTTTTCCCAAATCGCGAGCTCCTTGTCTGAAGTGGGCTTTGCTGGTGGATTTCCTTCTTGTCCTTCACAGATTCCTTTCCACAACTCATTAAAAATGAGAGTGTGCTTAATCTTCCTAGACCATTCAAGATAGTTCTCTTTTCCAGAGAGAACTGCCCCTACAATAGATATGAGAGAATGCATTCTTGTGAAAGGAAAAAATGATTACTTTGCTGGAAGAAATTGTTTTGCTAGAAAATCTTCAATTCTAGAAATGTACTCAATTGAAGGGGACAAAAACACTTTGCTGAAAACACTGAATTCTGCACGAAAAAATATATATATATTTTTTGTTTGGAGAAAAAGAAAATTATATGGGAACTGTATTGTGAATGGGAGGCAGTATTATGAATATGGGAAAGTAGTATAAATATGTGGGGGGGGGGGGGGGAGAGGTGTGGGGGCAGAAATAGTGGTAAAAAATGGAATGGTATTAAGAAATGGGAGAGGGCGGTATAGAATGAATAAAGGAAGGGCAGTTTTATATGATAGACAGCGCTGGAAGAAATTTATATAGCGCGTTATAATGGAGTGTATGACAACGTATAAGTGGAGTGACAAAGCTTTTGTTATATGGAAGGGCGGTATTAATCGTATGGAAGAGAAACTATATGAAAGAGAAAATATGGGATAGAACTTATTATATGACAGAGCAACTGTGGGATGGAATGGTATTACATATGGTGCATTGTAAGGTGTGCGCAGACAGCGTGTAGACAGCAAGGCCACGCTCAGGGATGTCTGACAGGCTGGAGGGGGTGTAATGTAATGCGTTACAGTTTCAGAGGAGCTTATTACAATATACAATGGTATTATGAATGGTGGGCGGTGTGGTTATTATAACAGAGATAGCGTATGATTATAACAGAGACATTGTATTAATGAACAATATTTATAACTGTGACAACGTATAAAGCCAGGGCATATTTATGCAGGCGTATAACTGTGAAATAGATAGCGGTATTACAACTGGGAGTCGATGGTTTTTATGCGCTGTTGTGTTGTTTATGGAGTCGGGCGATGAGGGTGGCAAGTCGGGTGGGAAGTGTGAGAACAGAGGGGCAGGGGATTGAAAAAGGTGCATTTGCAGATATGGTGAGGAAAGTGAGAAGTGTTGACTGTGATATGAATGTTGTATTGAATAATTGAACGGTGTATGTGTTTTGTAGTGAGCAGCGGGTGTTATCGATTTGTATTATATGATCGATGGGAGGTGTATGCAGGTGGAGTATGAAATGAGGGGAGGCCGAGACGCCAAAATAAAATTTGAAATGGCAAAATTTAATAACTACAGAATTTGCAGGTGTGTGCAAGGGCTGCAATTTGCAGAATTTCAGGGACTGCAAATTGCAGAATCTCCAGGAGATGAGAAAATAGAACTGGGAAAAAATTGCAGAATTATAGTACAAAAATTTAATAGATCAGCAAAAGCTATCATAAAAACTGACTGAGCAAAGGAATGAGGGAGTTACACCACAGGCAAAAATGCCAATATTGGGATTGGCTCTGATACCATGTCAAACAGTAGGTAACTCTGCAAATCAGAATGTGTATTAGGTGAAGAATGTACATGTATTTATACATGGAGGTGACACTATTGGGATTCATCTCCCAATGACTCTTGGCCTTCCTTATTTCCTAATATTATTTATTATACAATATTACATATCCACACCCAACCCATAGTATTAGGTGTCAACATTAACTATGTTGGTGTCAGTTGTTTTTCCGTGTCGGATGTGTCTAGTAGAGGTGGAAAGTAGGGCCGAAGGAAGTCAACATTGAACATTGTGTGTAGACCAAGGAATGGTGGAATAATGAGCTTAAATGCATTGTCCCCTATGGCCTTGGTGATGTTGTATGGCCCATATCATAGTGGGTGAAGCTTGGGGTGGTGTCGAGCGAGGCGCTCCTTCTACAAATGTAGCCACACTTTTTTTCCCACCTGGCAGTTGTGTTGCACTCGATGTTGATCATGGATATGATTGTACTTAGCCTTTTATCTATCCAATATGTCATGAACATGTTGGAGAATGTATTGAATGCACTCAATGAAGTTGTTCACCTTGGTAGCTTTAGAATAGACATGAGCCGAATTAGCCTGAGTAGCTGCAAGTGGCATTGCTATGTCAATTGGACATAGTGGCTAGAATCCCAAGCCCACGTGAAAGGGGTTGTGGTCAGTTGAGTTGTGGGGTTTTGGTCAATTGAGTTGTGGGGTTGTGGTCGGTTGAGTTGTTGGGTTGTGGTCGATTGAGTTGTGGAGGGCCCACTTATAGCTATGTTGCACATAGGGGAGGCTCTCATCCCATGTGCATGGATCCTTTGAGTTTTACATGCACAGGATGTGTACAATCATCCTGCTGACAACCTCTATCTAGCCATCAGTTTGTGGATGGAAAGTTGTCAACTTGGTGAGGTTGATGTCCAGCCTTGACTAGAGGCTAGACAAAAATGTATTAATGAAACTGATGTCCCGATATGAGATGATATATTGTGGGATCCCAATATGTACCCACACTTGTTCAAAGAAGAGTTTAGAAGTGGCCTTTGTTGTGATATTCTTCTTCTAGGCTGCCATAATGGCCATCTTCGAGAATTTGTCGATGACCACGAAAACACAGTCATTTTCAGGCTTTGTAGACAGAAGGCCCAACATGTAATCCATGGAGATGGCTTCCCAAGGTCAAATATGGGTAGGAAGTGGAGTATAGAGGCCTTACTTCTTGATGGTCAGTTTGGAAATGGCATAGGAAGTGCATGATCTAATGTACTTCCCAACACCCTATCGAAGGATTAGCCAATAGAAATACTTCTACAGCACTGCCACTATTTTCTCAACCCTGAAATTCCTAATGACATGACTGTAGTGTGCTTACCAAACCATATTGGCATGGTCTCTTGAAGGAACACAAAGGTGTACCAGGTGACATATCATTGCATCCTGGAGGTGAAAATTTGGAACTCGATTATCCTCCAATATTGTTTTGTATGTATGGAAAATTTTTGGATTGATCTTGTAGAGAAGTGGCCAGTTAGAAGTCTCATTCCCACAAGAGTTGAGCATAGAGGTTATCACCATGATCAGTAGTCGGCTGAGGCAGTATACAACATTATTGGTGCTACCCTTCTTGTACTTAATGTTCAAGTGAATCTATTGCAGATATGTGGACCAATGTTGATGGCGATCATTCTGCAACCTCCCTTGTGTTTGTATGAAATGTAGGGTTTGGTGGTCCATATGGATGATCGTTTCCTTCCCCAAAATGTAATGATTCCATTGTCGACAATCCAGCGTAATGGAAAACATCTATTTTTCATAAGTGGGATACTTTCAGACTGTGTTGAACGATGTCTCACTGTGATATGCCACTGGATGCCCCTGTTGATTAAGAACTGCCCCAAAAGCATAGTCAGAGGCATCTCTCTTGATCTCAAATAGTTGTTGCAAGTATGGTAATGTGAGCACTAGGAAAAAACAGAGGTGATGTTTCAATTCTACGAATGCCTTTTGTTTGAGATTCTGAGAAAAATAATTTTTCTCTCCCTCCTCCATTGGTGACTTGACTCAAGGGCCAAGTGATATGAGAGAATCCCAACACAACCCTGCAGTATAAATTAGCAAGTCCCATAAAGTTGGGAAGCTCTGTTAGAGTGGTTGGGGCTGGCGAATTATGAATGACTTGGATCATGGTTGGATCCACATACACCCCCCGCTCATCAATAATGTATCCCAGATACTAAACCTGGGTCATGCCAAAAGTGCATTTCTCCAAATTGGCACACAACTTGTGTTTCTGCACTATTTGGAGCACATATCAGATGTGGTGGAGGTGCTTTTCCCACATCTCATTAAATATCAGGATGTCATCAAAGTACAATACTACAAATGAGTTGGTGAATGGCCACAATATGTCGTCCATCAGCCTCATGAAGGTTGTTGGAGAATTCATCAACCTGAAAGGCATTCTCATCCATTTGAAAAGGACCTCCTTAGCTTTGAATGCAATCTTTCACACATCGGACGGTTCGTTTGGTACCCAGTGATATCCAGACTTAAAGTCAATCTTGTCGAAATATTTTTCCCCTTTGAGTTGTTATAGAAGGTCATCAATCAGTGTGATTGGGTACCTATTCCGGACTTTGATCTTGTTCAACACCTGATAATCAATATAGATTGTCCAAGTCCCATCCTTCTTCTACACCAACATGATTGGCCTCCCACAAGGAAATGAACTTCGTCAGATGTGAGATTTCCATATAAAATCCTGAATCTACCTCTTGATCTCATCGTTCTCTAGAATAAACCACTGATAGATCAGTCGATTGGGTAGTGGCATACCTAGGCTTAGATCAATGGGGTGCTTGACCTGACAGTGGAGATGCACCCCTGCGGGTGAGGTCAAGATGTCTTGCTACTCCTCCACGACCTTGTCCATTTGTTGTTGTCATTTGGAGGAGCCTTGTCATGAGGTCGTGGCAATAATCTTCTTCTTACCCTGAGGGCAGATCATTAGGAAAAAAAATTTCCAGGTTTTGTAAATGAGCTTACTGCATTGTTTTGCAGTAACCAAAGAGATAGCAGTAGGCAGTGGTACCTCTTGTACCCTGTATAACTTGTTTCCTAAAGTAACAATAATAACGTGAGGCCAGGATTCATACATAACATGTCACTTCCACACATATGGTTGGCATAATAATATGTCAAAAACATCAACAGGAGTAATGTCACATAATACCTCATCAGTGAAGGGATTGATGTTATAGGGAAGGTGACACTATTGACTGATGTGAAAATCCCATCCTTGGTGAAGCCACCCAATGGTGTACAACTGTGGCTATGTTGTGGTAGGCATGACCAACCGCTTCATGACCGCTACTAAAATGAGGTTCTTTTGGCTCCCACTATTGATAATGAACTATAGCGAGGAACCCTTTACCCAAATCTTTGAGTGGAAGAGATGCCCTCCTCCTCTGGATCTTACGTTTCTTCCTTTTGGATATTCGTAGTTTCAATGGTATCATTGGGCTACACATCGATAATATGCTTCCCTCTATCATTCCCCTTCTTGGGTTCTGATTCAGTGTCATAGCATGCATATGATTCAGAATCCTTCATCTTGGCCATTAGTGACTGCTTTTCCCGACACTCACTTGTGTTGTGAGTGGAGCTCTTATGGAACTCAAACCACTTTCCCATGTCCTTCTTCGGCTTCACAGTGTTTTCGTTTCCTCTCGGCTTTGGCAGGTTGTCCTAGGATTCCATGCCTTGGATTTGTCCTTTCTTCTACGGTTTGGGGGCACCTTTTTCTGGCTTTTGATTCATAAATCCAAAGTCTCGCTTCTTCTGTTTGAATTTCTGCTCAATCGTGGAAGCATATCAGTATGTCGTGCCAAGCGAGGAGATGTCAAGGAACTTTGTTTCCTCCTGAATGTATATGTGCAAAAAATTGTAGTACTTCAGCACCAAATTTTTCTCTAAATATTTGATACCCAACTTTGTGTGTGCGATATGGAACATATTCATCAACTCATGCACACCTTGATCCCTTTTTCCACAGCGTAGTCCATTGTATGTACTTGTCCTCATAGCTCCCCATGGGATAATATTTTTCCTTCATGGTGTCTCAGAAAGAATTGCAAGTGGGTACGATCGAGAATATAGAGGGTTTCCCCTCATCATTTTTCTAATAGTAGGTTTCCCACCACTCCTTGACATGGGGGGTGGCTTCGAGTAGTGAAAAAATAATCTTCTCTCAGTCAGAAAAGTCATGAACCAAGAAATATCCTTCTAGTATATTCAACTATATATCTAATGGGTCTCCATCTATTTGGCCATAAAATATGGGAATGTCAAAGTTTACTTGTACCGTAATAGGGGTCGCGCCTCTAGAATGGCTGCTAGTTCTAGATGCACCTCCCGTGGGCAGTTGTTGAAGGATCTGGGCAAAGTTATCCATCATCGCATTCTTTTGCTTTTCAAGGGCCTCCTCAAGAAATATTTGGATAGGATCTCCTCCTCCCTCATCTTTATTTTCATCCCCCATGGGCAGTCGTTGGGGTTTGTGAGGCTGATATTGAAAATGTTCAACTAGATCGAGCCTTAACTCCTCATATGTCGATATCATTGGAAACATGGAAAGAAATATCGATAAAGAGGAGACCGCTTTGATACAACTGATTAAAATTTATGCTGGAACTCAACAGAATACACATATAACCATAAATACAGAGATGAAGTGGAAATAACACTTCATTTCATTAATATCAAATAACTAAAATTTGTTTACAGGTAGAATGGAAATAAACTAGCTACGACACTGGTACTTATCTATGAGAAATATGTGGCAGCTACTGGCCTCTGATCTCTGTGTTAAAATGAGGCTCGAAGGCCTATATATTATTGAGAAATAATGGAAAACCTTAAACATCCAAAAACCCAACCCTAAGAGATGAAACACCAGAATATGGACCCCGTTAGGGTAAATTGGCACATCAATTTCCTGGGGTCATAACTTCGGCATACTATCTTCGTTTGATTCACATGATACATCATTAGAAATATCTATTCGAGGACTACAAGTGCCATCATGAATATCAAGTCTAGAACAAAATAATATTAGCCAGAGGTTTGATTCCAAAAAAATGTTGTTTAGTGCCTCAAAACAAATCTAGAAGTTCAAGACCCAACAAACTGCCAAAAATAGTAAATTGTGCTACAATCAAGAAAACTGAAAAAATGAAAGAAACAATGGTGGGGGTCCAAGTGGAATAGGCGGGTTGTCACTAATATCCACCTAGATCAAATTCGTAACTATATAGTCAATATGAAGGCCAATCCTAGTTACACTTTTCAACAAAATTCACTTTGGTTATTACAACCTATCCTTACAGCCTGTTGTACCAATGCCATATTTGAACAAAATGTTTCCAACTATATTTCTTCCTTTCTTTCATGAGTGGCTTCCATGTATTCAAAATCTATAGTTGAAATAGCCACTACAAATTATCTCTTATTCATCCAACTGAATCCTCCTCCAAATAGGTTAAACACATACCCACATGTAGATATTCTCTTATCTAGATCTCATGCCCTATCTACATAAACAAACCCACATATGTTAAAAAATCTATCCAATCCTGGTCTTCCTTTGTACAACATACCATAATTACTATTGCCACATAAATACCTGAAAACCCTCTTCAATGTTGTCCAATGCTCCTTCCCTTGTTTTGACATAAGCTTTGTCAATACTCACACCACATTTGAAATTTCTCGTATAGTACATACCATTTAATAGATCAAGATACCAATTTCACTCACATACGGAACACGGGACATGTCCTCTTCCTATTTTTGTGTCCTGTGACATTTTTCAATAGATAAATTTGGCATACGATCTTCATTTTACACACACCATACCTTGTTAGAAATATTCATCTGAGTACTACAACTTTTGACTTCCCAAAAAATGTCGTTTAGGGCCTAAAAATGGCTGGGGAAGTTTAGGACCTGAAAAGCTACAAAAAATAGTAAGTTGTGCTGAAACTGAAATACTGAATGAAATGATGGTGGGGTTTCAAATGGAATAGGTAGGTGGTGACCAATATCCATCTGGATCATTAGGGCCTCAAAATGTCTCTGGAAGTTTCGGGCCCGAAAACCTACTAAAAATAGTAAGTTGTGCTTAAAGTGAAAAACTGAAAGAACCAATGGTGGGGGTCCAAATGGAATAGGTGGGTGGCTACCAATATCCACATCGATCACATAAATATATGAATTAGAGTCACGTACATGAAGAAATGTTACACTTGTAATGAGTGAAATAAAGGATGTAAATATACCTCGAAGACCTTGTCATCATTGTCGGAAGATATGCCTCTCAAGTCAGCTTGAATATACTATTGAATTCCCTTGGAAAGTCGGCTCATGAGCCGTCACAAACATTCATGGTTAGGTCGGCTTATTATAGAAGGAAAAAACTATGTATACCCTAGGAAACTGTGTAGAAGGGAAGAAATCACAATTCGAATATCTCTAACAATTTCAAATGAGTCTGAGGTGAAAAAGTGTAAGGTACAGTCTAAAAAGAAAGACCATTTAGCAAAGATAAAAGGATTTTGTTATTTTTTTGTCTTGGGCCAACTTCTGTAATAATATTGCGTGCTTCAAAATTACAATAAATATGAATACAATGGGAGAATCTCAACAAGAAATAACACCATGAATGTGTTAAATATAGTGTGAAGAAAAATGTGACTTGACAAGGTAAGGAAGGTCTCTACAAGGAGTGAAGAGAAAGGGTAATCTGGCTTCCATAATGACTATAGCATCTCAGAAAAGATCATAAATAAGTTGAAGTGTGTTCATTGTATTAAGGCTATTGCTACAAGTAAGCTATGCCTATCTTGAATATAGAAAGAAGGTCTAAAAGGAGTCTCTTGGAGGTTGAAGTAGAAAGAAGAGAAGCACATTAGTTAGAGACCGAGTTCTCTAGTATTGGTGTAGAATGGTGTAGAAAAGGGAGATCAACATCAGGAGCCTAGAAAAGAGCAGTGACAAGGTCTTGGAAGCATACAAAATTCAAGGGTATATGTCATGGTCATGTTACCTGTCAACTAAAATAATATAAGAAGAATTACTTGTGGGTTTTCCTCTCAAAGTGGGAGAGGTTTTGTCCCTATATTGAATAGCCTAAATTTGTGTCTCTTGTGTTTTTAGTAATTGACTTAATGAAAGACCTAATAAGATAATAAAGAGAAGACCTAAGTAAGAAAACTAATCTGAGAAGTAATTATCAAGTAGATAATTGAATTAAGATAATCCCTACCAAATTATCAACAGGCAGGCCACCAATATCTAAAAAATTGAAATGCGAGAAGAAAAAAGAGGAGAACACATTGTAAAAAAAAAACACAAATATTTTTTTTAAAGTTGAGAATAACTGTAAAATCTACATTGTGGTGGAAAAGTTATCATGTTATAAGATTTGACTTGTTACTTATAGCATTGTTTAGTTACAATACCATAGCTAAATTCCATGGGTGAGTAAATAACATGGCTGAATGAGTACCATGGGTGGACGTCACTTACAATACCATGGGTGGATGCCACTTATAATACCATGGGTAAATTCCATGGGTGGGTGAATATTCTATGGGTGGCTAAATACCATGGTTGAATGAATACCATGGGTAGAAATCACTTACAATACCATGGGCAGATAAATACCATGGGTGGATTAATACCATTGGTAGATTCCACTTGCAATATCATGGGTAAATTCCATGGGTGGATGAATACCATGGGTGGATAAATACTGTTATGAAACATTCTCCGAAAATAGAAAAAAATATAGATCAATGACTTAGAAATCAGCCTCTTCGAGGGGGGAACCTCTTTTACATTACATAAATGACCAATTATTGGACGATACAAATGACAAAACCTACCTTCTAAATATAGGACTGTAAGGGGTTACAATATAACAATATGGGCACCACATGGGCACAAAAATAACAATAATGGTGCTACACCTATGGGGCACAATAATAACAATATGGGGACTACATGGGAACAAAAATAACAATAATGTGGCTACACCAACAATAAAAATAAGGGGCTACACTAGTATTACAGTGAAATAACATGCCCCTCTCCTTAAAATAAGTGTTTTCCTCAACAATTGAGAAGTTCTCGAGGATTCTGTATAAAATTCTCATCCTCCCAAGTGGAATATTCAGTGGGTAAGTTCTTCCACTTGATGAGATACTTTGAAATTGATCGATTCTGTAGTTGTCGAGTTCTTGTTTACATAACTTCTTCACATTCCAATATGTTTTTTTTTCTTCTGCATAAAATTCAAGGAATATTATTTCAGTTGGGATTTTGTCACCTATAATCTTCTTTAAGCACGAAGCAGTGAAAAATTGGTGTAATTGGGAAGATGGAGGAAACTCTAATTTGTATTCCATAGTACGAATGTTTTTCAACGCTTTGTAAGCACCATAGTACTTTGGCGATAATTTGTTATACTTCTTAGCTTTCTTGATGGAAATTTTTTCTTATGGTTGTAGTATAAAATATCAAGTCGCTACATCAAAAATTCTCTCACTGCGATGTTGATAAGCATGGTGTTTTATTTGATTCTGTACCAAATTTATGTTATCCTTTATGAGTTGGAGAACTTGTTGTTCATGCGCGATGTAATGTTCCACTGCTCGAACCTTCTAATTTTCTCTTAAAGATGATTTCAATGTTTGAAAGTCTAGTGAGCATAATTGTGCTATTACCCCTCATTTCTCTTTATTTAGAAACTTTTTCATGCCATTGGAGATTTTTATCTTTCTTTCTTTCCTTGTGATACCCCTTATTTCAACTTCCTTTTCTTCCCAAAAAAAATTCAAGAAAATTTCTTGAAAATTAAAACCTATTTTTGTTGGAATCATAATTTCTGTTAGACCAAAACCCACAGGCGTTAGTCTCTATTACAATTTCCATAGTTAAAATCCATGATTGGTGGTTATTCCATGTCATGAAACACACTACGAGCATTGAACCCAATGTCCAACAATATCCGCCCCAACACGAGCCAGATGAGTTTCAAACTCGAGACCTGTCACTCTGATAGAACTTGTTGGAATCAAAATTGTCATTAGACCAAAACCCATAGGAATTAGTCTCCGCTACAATTTTTAGAGTTGAGATCCACTAGAGGCAGTTTGTCCATGTCATGAAACACACGGGGAGAACCCAATGTCCAACAATTGTACCCAAAAATCCTAACCATTGAACTTGTTGGGTCGGATAGAGGTGACTTTTTGTGACAACTCTATTGTTCCTTCATTTAATTATCAACCCGGGGTGAGTCTTTTTATTTCAAGAGTGTCAGCATAGTATATGCGAGTTAACTTGTCTACGGGTGCTCTTTGTCAATGTTTAGAAGGAATTACTAACTTTGGAAGCTTGTTGATCCTAGAGAAGGTGTCTTAGATGGATCATTTAGCCTAAAGCTGAGTATGGGGATTTGATGTTTCTCTGTTGGAGTAAAACAACAGTTCTATTAAACTGAACAACGGTCTAGAAAAATCAAGAAAGAATTCAAATGACAGTAATGAAATTAAGTAGAATAGTAGTCTAACTAAATTGTTTCAGAGATGGAAATGAATTGAATCGATGAACTAGCAATCTAAACAGTAATAAAGCAGCTATACAACTAGCAAGATAACTAGAATGGTGACTAGCTGTGTAATAATGAAACAACAGTTAAGCTATATGACTATCTATGCAATAATGAAATAGTAGTAGAACTAAGCAATATAACTAGCTGTGCAATAATGAAACAGCAGTATAACTAAGCAATATAACTAGCTGCGCAATGATGAAACAATAGTATAACTAAGCCAGTAGTAACGAACAACAATATAACTGAAATGGGTCAAATAACTCACACAACTATCATTAAGTAATTTTTCAATGGAGTTCTCTGTAAGTCTTAATTAAACAACACTTGGTCAATTGATTAATTGCTTTATTATTCCACGCAATGCATGGAGATGCAGAACACTGAAATCAATCGTCCTACGGCCTATAAATTAATTATCATCACAACAGAAGAACTGAAATTAACAGAACATTATCAGAAATGTGATTGCACTTGTATTGTTCTAAGAATGTGACTGCCAGTTATTCATTAAAGAAGAAGAGTTGTAATTATATCAAATGGAAATATGTATTATAACTCCACCAAGTTAATATATATCGATTCTGTAACTTCTTAGAACATGAAGACGTGTGTGGAGCTCCCGGAGGTTGGGCCTAGACCTACAGAAGACTCAAAACTCTCTGTTACATCTAGGAATGTACAAAATGTAATTAGACAAACTGTTCTGGATTTTTCCTTATTATCCCATTCTATTCTCTGCCCTTTTAAAGGCGATCTTCAGAATTTCGAGAATGTATCTCAAACAACAGCCTACTACGCGTGGCTATCGTTGGAGTTCTTAGACTCAATCTGCTTGTTCACCTTCTATTGCCCATTTGGACTGCTTAGGACTTCTTGTGCTCACGTCTATCGATTGGCTTTCTTCTGATTTTGGTTTAGGCATTCCTAGTTTCCTACAGGTAAAGACAAAAAGAGTCAGTTCCTTATTATAAATTGTCCTTTCTATTATCAGTCTGATTGTTTCCATTTTCATGATTTTTATTCCTTATTGTTAATATGAAGAGGGATTTTCTTGAAATTACAAAATGATTTGCAGTATTTAATGGGTGAAAATAATACCTTAGTCTGGGGTCAACATGCTCCCCTGCTTACCTTGTTGCATGTCCTCATGGAAAGAAATGATTAAGATGTAACTGAGTTAAAGAATAGGCAGGGTAGGGTCTCTCATTGGGTGCTATATAGCCTCGCTTTCGTTTTATGAGTGTGAAGGTAGGGCCTGTGACTCCTTCTGGCAACTCGCAGTCGTGATTATACTCCTCTAGAGGAAGCCAGAGGAGGGGATTTCAGTATCTGCAACCCAGCTAGGCAGGCCCCATGCTGTAGACTATGCTGTTGTATAAGTGGAATCTGGAGGCAACAACCTTGAAGTTCCTGTAATTGAATGACGCCCTATTTTTCACATTATTTATGGAGGCCATCCACTGTTTTTTGGCTGCTACTAGGGCTACTTCATAGATGTATTCGAAGTAATCTTGTGAATTTTCAATGACATCTTTATGGAAAGGACCCAATCTAGACTTCCTACTTGGCCTTCTCATGAAATTCTGATGTCAGATGATCAACTGCATGGGTTTCATAGGTTCTCCCCTAACCCATAGTTCCAGATTATGTTCTCTTTTCTGAAATATGCCATAAGCTTTGGCCCACCTGATTTGGTTCTTTGAAAATGAAAGGAAAGCTTGTAATTGTACATCTCCTATGAAGGGTCTCGGGTTGCTGTCAGTATCATTTTCTAAAAAGAAATTATGCATGTAGACCTCACATAAGAAGCATTGAACCTATTCATCCTGGTCATTACAACATTGGAAAAATTCCTCCGTAGTTTGAAAGGACGTGGATTTCCCTGTTCTCACAGCTTTAAATTTCAGAAGTAGATACCACTATGTTAGGAATAGGGCATAGCTAGTTGCCAATGACCTACATGATAAAGAATCATCGTACAGAGCGCAAATTGCAGAGATCTGCTCTTTGGCTTGCTCTACCTACCTTTGTACTGCTTTAACCTTTGCCTACTCTCTTTTGGGTTGGGAAAATGTCTCATCCTCTGTAAGAGAGAGATAAATGAACTTCTTTTGCAGTGCCTCATATTGTTGTAATGGCACTACCTCTTTCCTGTACTGTCTCAGTTCATGCCCTGATTGCACTAACTCATTCTGTAATCTTTTTTTAGTAGCTATCTCTATTAAAGGGGCATAGACAGGGACTCCCTCTATTTGGATCCCTTTTTCCTATGGAAGTTTTTGCTTAGTTTGGGTGGATGTTTCTTTGTTGTTTAATGCTTCTGTTTGCACTCCAACTTCGATGGTTGTCAAATTGTTTTGTGTCCCAATTTCCGTAGTATTCACTGGTTCTATTTGGGTCCCTACAATGGAAGTTTCTACTTTTGACTTCTTGACCCTTATTTCTCTTTTCAACTGCTTCTTCAGGTGTTTCACCATCTTCTTCAATTTCTTGCAGGTCTTTGTTAAATTCTAGATTTTTCTCATGTCTGAACCTTCCCTTGTTTTTACTTCAGTAGGTGGCAGAGGAGTAGAATTCTCTTGCTCAGGGGTAAGGTCTAGAATGGTGTTTCTAATTACTTCTTCATAATTGACCTCAGTATGAGGGTCTTGACAAGGAGGAGAAATGCTACCTCCTTGTGACAAGGGAACTGTCTCTGTGTGAGAACTTTGTTCCACGAGGACAATGTCACCTAAATCAGCCTGTGATTCCAATCTTTTGTATGTCTGTCCTTCACTGTATACTTCATAATTATTAATGGGAGATAGGGCTTCATTCTCTTGTAGTTCCTCTTGGTCGGATAAGATATCTGTGTGACCAGAGTTGCTGGGGGAGGTAGGTTTATCAGTAAATTCTTCTTGCTCCCCTGCTTCTGATGAGTTCCTTAATTCGAGGTTTGTCCTTATTTTCCCTAGGACTAGGGCCATTTCCTCCTCAAATCCTTGTAAGGGTGCCTGGGATGGTTATGATCCATCTATGGAATTCGACATTCCTTGGGGTATTCTAGCCCGTTTTTGTCTATTTGACTCTGATGTTGAGGCTCGAATTATTTTTCTTTTTGGAGGATTTACCCTAGGAGGCTCAATTTCAGCACCCTCAGGGTTAACTTCAGGTTCCTGCACTTCTAGGTTAACTTTTGGGTTGAAAAAATTGTGCCATGCTAGATGTTGTCTATCTATCTCATGAATAATGATTAAATTTATTAATCCTTGGTGACTAACCACTCATTGGGGCCTCTTAGATTTTCTTAGTCAAACAACAGTATCATGCAATAAAAAATTTAAAAAGGCAGGAAAATTAATTGAAATTTTATGTTTGAGTGCAGATAAGAGTTTAAGTTGTCGAGGTTTTACCACTTCTCGATGTCCTTCGCATGTTATGAATCTTTGGATTAATACCGCCAACTCTTGTCATGGCTAGTGTAAGGAAGCGGGAGAAATCGCTCTAGCTTTTCATTCAAGTGGTTCGTCTGGGTCCTGGTATAGTGCTATTTCTTCTCACAGGGGTAGATGCTTTTCTACCCATCTTTCCCCTTGTGTTGGTATTCCAGAAACTACTGCTATGATTTCTTCTCTGATAGGTATGGTTCGGCTGTTTACTCTGGTTCTCCCATCCTGCAAATTTTGCAGGAATTCGATTGCAATTTCTATATTGTGTCCTTTTAATCTATGCACATATGTCAGCCATCCTGCTCGCTGAAGAATGGTACTTGCTGCTTCTGAAATTGGGAAATTCGATGGCTCATTTCGAAGAGTATTTCCACCCATGACTGGTATGCTCTTCTCTTCTGGTTATCTTTCTTCCTGGCTTTGGTGTTTTGTCTGGGTACTGCGTGTAAATGAAAAAGAGACTGCGGTTTTGTATAAAGAGTATCGATGCCTTAATTGTAACATTTATTGATGCATCTGATGGGATTTGTGCAGGGATTTATTCTGCTTGCCAAATTAAGGCCAATCAAAGCCAATAACACCCCTCCCTCCTGAGAAAAGGGTGCCCACACCCTCAAGTACTTGGAGAGATTTGACTAGTGGTGAATGCAAGCATGGGATGCCAGATTTTGGTAGTTTTGCGCATGATGGATGGACGGTTAAGTAGTTACTTCATGTGCAGCAAACGATCAAATTTAAAATTTTTCATGATTGAATCTTGTGTGGAGATGGTCGAGACATGAGAGAAGACAATATTGTCATTATTATTATATGATGTCTTTATATGATTAGAAAGTTGTGACGAAAGCAAGATTTAATCAAGTATTGATTGGAATTTTCATTCCCAAGTTTGAAATATGTAATCAAATCGTTGTTACTTATTCTTATTGTGAGTCATGATTGTCACTAATTCAAGTAATAGGTTTGTAGCAAAAGAAAATCGAAAACGAGGTGTATGTAACAGTATTTTGTTATTAAAGAAGCATTCTTTCATGCCATAAGTAGAGCCACTACTGCCAGCAGGTGTTCATAGCCTCGACAGGGTTGCTTTTTAACCCAAAAAATGAACCATATTCCCTATGTGAGAATAGTTATTTTATCATCTTGATGGAGAGGTCACCATGCTGGTATGATGGCTAGGTAATCATGTTTCCATTCACTAGAGTTTAGCAAAATGATCAGGTCGGCTGATGATGAGACCTCTTGTCCTTCAAGTTACTAAGAAAGTCATTACCCTGGCATGGTTGCCATAATGGGCATGTAAATTTCTTAGACACTTATGAAAATGGTAGGTTGGCTCGTGATGAGACACCTTATCCTATCTTAAGATATGTAGTATTTTATTTTGTATTTTAACATTTTGATCCATTCAAAGGTCACTATGCTGGTGTGGTAGCTGGATCATTATAGTGCCATTCACTAGAATTCCAACAAAGTGATCAGGTCGGCTCGTGATGAGACCTCATGTCCTTCTAATAGATGAGAAGGTCATTCCCTTGGTGTGGTGGCCATAATGGGAATGTCACCTATTCAATCCTTATGATCATGGTAGGCTGGCTTGTGATGAGACCCCCTATCCTCTTTTGATATTTTCATGTCACACAATGATTGCTAAGGGAGGCTCATTGACTCCTTAAGAGTGAGGGATGGTGAAATAAGTAAAAAAACTAATACCATTAATATCCTTTGTTCCAATTCTTCATATTGTAGGTTCGTATTACTCGAATAGTGAAAAAAGACATATCATTATAAGGTCCTGAATAGTTTGATATCATATTCGAAGTAGGGGTATTTTTAGCCTTCGATGTATGCATAATATCAACTTCTTGTTTAATATTTGTAGTGTCACAAAACATCATATCTAGAATTTTACGATTTTCTTTCTCTCTTTCAAGTGCCACTCCCTGCTCAAGGTTATTCAATAAAAAGAATGGCTATTTAAGACATTTGGAAGGAACTGTTTTTAAAGAAAATGTTGAAAAATGATAAAGAAAAAAAAACGCTAAAAAATGTTCAAAAAAATGGGTATTTTTGTTGAAGCAATAGTCAGCTTGTTCAAAGATGGAACAATAGTTTTTTCCAAATGGAACAACACAAGAAACACATAAAAAGAACTGTTTAAAGTTTCATTGAACCGCTGTTGTTCAGAAATTGAATAGTAGTTGTTCCGGGATTGAACAACAAAATTTAAAAACGCGGCAAAAAGCTGTTCAATTCTATTGAACCGCTGCCGTTCAGGATTTGAACCACAACTGTTCTGGATTTGAATAGAAAAATTAAAAATGAGGTAAAAAGTTGTTCAATTCTATTGAACCACTACAATTCAGGATTTGAACAACTGTTCTAGATTTGAACAGCAAAAATTAAAAACACGGCAAAGAGCTGTTCAATTTTTTTTGAACCACTGTCATTCTGGATTTGAACAACAAATCTTTTGGATTTGAACAGAAAAAATTAAAAATGAGGTAAAAATCTGTTCAATTCTGTTCAACTGCTGCCATTCAGGATTTGAACAACAACTGTTCTAGATTTGAACAGAAAAAATTAAAAACATGGAAAAAATCTATTCAATTTTCTTGAATCAGTGCCGTTTAGGATTTGAACAATAGCTGTTGTGGATTTGAACAACAAAAATTAAAAACATGGTCAAAAATATGTTCAATTCCATTGAACTAGTGTTGTTTAAAAATTGAACAGCAGCCATTCTGGAATTGAATAACAAAACTTAAAACTGCAGAAAAAGGTTGTTCAATTCGGTTGAGCCATTACAGTTCAGAAATTGAACAGCAGCTATTCTGGAATTGAACGGAAAAACTTAAAAACTCGACGGCAGGCTGTTCAATTGAATTGAACTATTGATGTTCGAAAATTGAACAACAACTATTCATAAATTAAACTGCAAAGAATAAAAACTCAACCAAAAATTTGTTCAATCAATTGAACTTCTGTTGTTCAAAAATTAAACAACAATTTTTCATAAACTGAACAAAAAAGAAAGAAACTGAAAACAACACAACCTTATAATGAAAAATGGATTGCAAATGGGATGAATATACAACTATATACATAATTTACAAGTGATTTTGTCAAACCTCTAATGTACTTGAGTTTGTGAGGTTGTCACCCCCTTGCGCCACAACTTGGATTGTGGGATCTTCTTGTGCCTATTGAAAAAAATATTGCTTCATGTTTGGTTTGTGATAGAGGCATACTTTGTGTCCGTTAACTCAGAATGTTGAGCTGGATCCATCTATCATGGTCAAATTCAAGGTACCATTTCTATGCACTTCCTGAATCTCATATGGACCAAGCCATCTTGTTTGCAGTTTTCCTGGAAAGTCTTGGAATCTGGAATCATATAGGAGTGCCCAATCTCCTTTTTGAAATACTTTATTTTTTAGTAGGTTATCGTGCCACTTGGCTCGTTGTTGCTGAATGATCATAGTGCGCTGCAAGGCAAGCAGTCGGATTTCATCCAATTCATTTATTTTTTGAAGTTTTTAGTTTGAGCATCTGTTAAGTCCAACCCTACTTCCTGGGCTATTCTTAGTGTTTCGATTTCAAACTCAATAGGGAAGATAGGTTCTCTCCCAAATAATAGCTGATATGGTGAATATCCAGTGGTATTTCTCCAGGTTGTTCGATAAGCCCATAATGCTTCTGGCAGTTTAGTGGCCCAGTCCTAGCGGTGTGCTACTACTATCTTGGTAAGGATCACCTCTAGGACTTTGTTAGTGACTTCGACTTGTCCGTTTTCCTGTGGGTGGTAAGCAGACATAACTCTATGAATGACATGGTGATTTATTAAAGTAGATATGATCTTATTGCCTGTGAATTGTGCCCCCCCATTGGTTATCACTTCCCTTGGTAGGCCGTATTGTACAAATAGTTCAAAGAGAAACTTAATTACTGATTCTTCTGTGGCTCTTGGAAAAGCTACTACTTCCACCCATTTGGTAACATAATCTGTGGCAACTAATATGTGGTATTTCTAGTTTGATGGTGGATTAAATGGCCCAACAAAGTCTAACGACCATCGTTCAAATGGTTCCACCACCAACTGTGGTTGCAGCGACATCTCATCAGCTTGGCCTGGACGACCCATCCTTTGGCAGCTATCGTAGGATTGGACGTACTTCTTTGCATCTTTAAAAATTGTAGGCCAAAAATAGCCTAATTGCAGTATTTTATGCCCTTTTCATTAGTCTACGAAGTGAACACCGTAGGGTTCATCGTGACAGGCACGTAGGATGTCATGGATTTCATCCTCCCTTATACATCGGCGTATCTTCATATCAACCCCTGTATGAAATAAATATCCTTCAATCCAGGAGAATCGTGAACTGCGTTGTACAATCAACTTCCATTCTTTTGCCATCAAATGTTTGGGTAGCTTCCCAACTGCCAGATAATTTGCGACATCTGCATACCACGAGGTTTTGAGTGCTATAGCAAACAGGTGTTCATCCGAAAATTGATCGTCGACTATTGATGTGTCATCTGTTTTGGGGACTCTTGACAGAAATTCTGTGACTACGTTCTCCTTCCTTGGACAATCTCTAATTATTATATCGAATTCCTGTAATAATAGTAGCTAGCGAGTTATTCTTCCATTCGTGATCTATTTATTTACTAAATATCTAATAGCAGAATGGTCAGTGTACAAGAATACTTGATATCCTGTTATGTAGTGCCTAAATTTATTGATGGCATAATTTATAACCAGGAACTCTTTCTCGGTTACTGTGTAGTTTAGCTTAGCGGGATTAAGATTCTTTAGAATATAATAGATAGAATATGGTTTTCAGTCTTCTTCTTGGCCAAGGACTACTCCTATTGCTAGATCAGATGCATCGAAAGAGATATGAAAGGGTAGTTTCCATTCAGGACCTCGCAAGATTGGTGCTGTGGAGACCAGCTTCTTTAATTATGTAAAAGTAGTGTCACATTTTTCAGTCCACTAAAATTCAACATTGCCAGTTAAAGCATACAGAGGTGCAACTATCTGCGAATTTTTTTTTATAAATCTGCAATAATATCATGCATATCCCAGAAAAATGCGTACCTCTGTTTGTGTACAAGGTGTGACCAATAGGAGGATTACCTTTATTTTAGCCGGGTTTACCTGTATTCCTACTGCAGAAATGTAGTGGCCAAGGATTACCCCCTCAATCATCATCATGTGGCATTTTTCGTTGCTTAGAAACAATCTAGTAGCAATACATCGTTCTAATACCCTGTCTAATGTTTCTAGTGCTTGATCAAAATCTTCCCCATAGGGTGTAAAATCATCCATATAAATTTCAAGTCCTTCATTTATTAAATCAGAAAAAATACTAATTATGGCTCTTTGAAATGTTTTCGGAGCAGTACATAATCCAAATGATAACACTCTGTAAGCGAAAGTGCCCCATGGGCAGGTAAAGGTTGTCTTATCTTGATCTTCAGGGGCTATTTGTATCTGATTGTATCCACTGAATCTGTCAAGAAAAGAGAAAAAACATTTTCCAGCTAATGTGTCAAGGACTTGGTCAATAAAGGGAAGGGGGAAATGATCTTTCTGAGTTCCTTTATTTAATTATCTATAGTCTACGTAGATCCTCCACTTCCCATCCTTTTTAGGGACAACCACCAAAGGGGAGGCCCATTTGTTTTCTGATATAGGATAAATAAAATTTACATCTACGAGCTTTTGGAGTTCTTCTTCTACAATTTATTTTAAATGGGGATTCAGTCTTTGTTGCAGTTGTCGAACAGGCCGAGTCTCTCTATTAGTATAGATATGATGAATGCACAACTGTGGGTCCAAGCCCTTCATGTCTTGGTAGTCCCACACAAATGCACCCTGGCTCTTCTTAAGGATTTTTACAAGTTTCTGCCTTTGGTTGTCATCCAGGCTACTGTTAATATTCAAAATCTTACCTAGTTTGATTTCAATAGGTATACTATTACGAACAGCGGTTGTGGGATTATATTGGGTCTCAAATTCTATTATGAGATTTTCCTGCCCTTAATGCTTGAGGAGTGTTTTTATCATTTGGAATTTCAAATTTTCAGTTTTGGGTGGCTGATTCATCATGTTACTAATCAAATCATCTTTAGTTTGATTTTTAAATTCGAGAGCCTCTATTAGTGTGAGGGGTGGATGGATGTTTTGCTCCCAATATGTATCTGGGTGTTTGTGAATTTTTATTGTGGGCAGACTTGGTTTGGAAGGAAGATAAATTACAATTTTTTTTACAGAATTGCCTCTTGTGATAGTCATGCTGCCTGCTCGGCAACTTATGTAAGCATCTGTCATGGCCAGCCAAGGCTGCCCAAGAATCAATGGGTGCCCTTCCATCCTATTTTTCGGATTAATGACTACAAAATCAGTAAGGTATTCCCATGATTCTACTAAGACCATAATGTCTTGCACTATACCTTCTGGTCTAATAACAGATCTGTCAGCTAATTCTAGGAGTGTGGCTGTAGGTTTGAGGACTGAAATACCTAGTTTTTCACAAGCTACTATAGTTAGGATGTTAATGGCTGCCCCAAGGTCAACCAGTGTGTTTGGAAATGATTGTCCAGAAATTTGTACGGTTACAATGGGGTTTCCTAGGTCTTCATATTTCACAGGCCAGACAGAGTTCCTTCTACATGAACGGTAGGTGTAACCATTGTTTCCCTAATCTATTTCTTTCCACATAACTCCTTGATTGTTTTTGCATAGATGGGAATGTCTTGGATGGCCTCCAGAAGAGGAATTTTGACACAAATATTTCTTAACTCCCCCAGGATGTCAAATTCTGGGTTGATTATAGGTTTGGGTAAGTTTAATCTCTCAAGAAATGGTGGTGGAGTTATCTTAAGATCTTCGGGTCCTTGTTGTTCCATAGTTTCCTCGTCTTTACCTGTTTTTGTTATCTCTGTTGAGCTAGGCCCTGTGGATGTTTCAATTTGGAATTAAGGTGGAGTTGGGGACTCTATGGGTAATATGGTCTGTCCTAATCTTAACCTCAATTCGTTGCACTGTTTTTTTTCGTTGTTGGGTTTTGGATCCTCTATGATATGAATTAACTGAACTAGTCTATTATTGGGATTGGGATTGGGTTGGGCTGGTAATTGAGGTCATATGACAGGCTACTGGTTATGCTGAATAGGGTAGGGGGCTGGTAATTGTTGGGTTCCTACTCCTGTCGGTAAATTTCCCATCCCCGTAGGCCATTTCCAGTTCCAATTGTTGTTTTGAGTAGGGAGGTTTGGCCATTGGTTTTGATAAGGAATATTTTTCCAATAAGGGGGAGAACTAGGGAATTTTTCCCACTTACTTCCTGATGGATTTTTTGTAGGCCATGGTGGGATAGGGATGGTTTGGTTAGCCAAGCTGGGAAGGGGTTTTGAGTCTGCCAAGTTGTTTTATGGTTTTTCTGGCTGTACTGGGGCACTGGAAAGTATTGAGGTAGGCCTTGCGGTATGGTAGGTTGTGCCTACCATTGCTGATGTTGATTTATTAAATAGACTGGTTCTATTTCTTCTTTTTCTTCTTTGTAAATGGTTTTCAGCCCAGGGAGTGAAGGAAACTGGTCCATAGTATGATCCTTAATGTAGATAGCACATATCTAGACCATGTCTAAAGGACACTCCCTTTGGCTGTGCTTCTTTCGACATTTTGGGCAGAAGATGGCCATATTTTGTTAAGCTATTTATTATTTTTGTTTGTCTTGCAGAATATGAATTTGTGTGTTCAAAGTGCCCAAGATTTCAGTTTTTAAGTTTTTTAAGGGATTTCCGAATTCTTCCCTAGTTACATTTCCACTGGTCTGCTTAAGATCGTGCCCAGTAGGTTTGTTACGTGAGCTACTTCTAGAGCATCTAATACATAAGGAGATAATCTCGTCATATTCTTCTTGATAAATATCTCCTTTTCCCATTATGTTAAGTAATTCGACCCATTCCTCCTTCATCCCCTTAAGTATTGTGGCTTTCAAAATGTCCTTGGACAACGTAGTGTATGGGGATCTTTGTAAATTGTATTGAAATATTTCTACGTATTCCTCTAATGTTTCATTGTCTTTTGCAGTCATGTTAAAGATTTATTTTTTTAGGTCTTGGGTTCGAAAATAGTCTTGGTATTTCGTAAGAAAGGCATTCTTCATTTGGTCCCATTTTTTTATAGTTGCCCCTCCTAACCCCATGAACTAGCGAAAAGCCGTCCCTTTCAAGTTGGAGGGAAATAATTTTTGTTTCTGGGGATCAGTGGTGTAATCATATCCTCTGCATAAGACATCAAATTCAAATAAGAATGCATCAGGATCTTCTATGGTTAATCCATGAAAGGTGGGGATGTTATGCAAGGGGATGGATTTCATAGGGGCATTGGCAGCATGATCAACGATGGGGTAACCCAATGTTGATGTATGCCTATGATATTGATTTTGATTTTTTTCCATTTGATCAAAAGGTGCCAGAAATCTTTCGGAATTTCTTGATCTAGAGGGAATATTTTAATAGGCTTGGAAGGTGAATGTGGTGGGGGTTTTACAACACTTCCTTGATCTGGGATTCTAATAAGTTCTGTTTCGATTAATTTTTTATGGGACTTAGGTATCTCTATGTGAATTTCTCCATTAGTTTCTCCCCTGCCTTCTTACAAATTGCAAGAGCCTCCCTCTTTTGAAAGGTCGATGTTTTTGTTAAGAATTTACCGCAGAAATAAAATATTTACCGAGAGAATAATACACATAAAATACCAGCAAAAAATCACATAAACATAAACACATATGTTTATTCGGGAAAACCCCACACTCCGGGGAAGAACACAACCAATGAAATTTCATTAACCATTGGCCAAAACCCTGGGCAATCTGGCCAAGTGAGCCTTCACCGCTCACCTCTAGGCCTTGCATTACAATGAAATCTTGCCAGCCTTTTATAGGTTCTATTACATGTAATACCATGGGCCAAAACCATGGGTTCAAAAAACCATGTCCCCCAAAAAACCACTAATATTTACCCTAGTCAACATTGACTCAACCCCGAGTCATGTTTACCTAAAAATTCCCCCCTTAAACTTGACTTGGGGATTATTGACTAAATCCAGCCAAACCTGCTAAATGAGACAACCCTGCTCATTCTAGCTCTTCTCCCCTCAAATTTTTTTACCCAGAGTAATTGTTAACTTGACATCCCCCCTATCACGTAGGTCTAACCTAGAATTTACCAGTGATTACCCAGGGGTACGCATGCCATACTAGGTCTTACAACAGTATGCCCATTTACATAAAATTAACTCCATTATATATCATTTTTGTTTCATTGTTGTTGTCTTTGTGTAACCATTATTTTACATTCATTCATGATGTCCTCTCCAAAGAGGACATCATAGTTGTACATTAATTTCCATATAAAAAGAATCCATCTACCGGGTTACATGGGTCACCAGCCTCTGTAACTGCCAGTCCCCTAGGAATTCTCTTCAGATACATGGTTCATAAATTTAATTAATTCACCTGCAAATGTCCTCTCTCATTTGATGTTCTTCAAAGCATTTGATTGACACATTCTGTCAAACACTTTCTTAGTGCAATGGATTTCCATGGTTGCATCTCACCAATGAAACCATCATTTCATTGAATCATTCATTAAAAAATTTCCAGCCAATGCCCATAGTTGGCTTGCTATATCTTTCCACTCTTCAAACTATTTCACACTACGCTCATCCTCCAATACATTTTTCAATGAGTCAAGCTCAACAAATTTTTCTGCTTCTCATAGTTCATATGATCGACCATGAAGGGTGCGAGGGCAACGTTGTTCCCAGATAAAATGGGAGACAACACATCATAATCGTCGTCGCCCAGGTAGAAAGGGGCTAAGGAGCAGGGGGCATGATCTGCTGCCCCACGTAAGTGGCGTAGCTGGTGAGGCTGTCGTAGTAGACACCAATCTTGTCATTCAGGTTGTGCGAGATGATGGAGAATTGGACCATCATGGTGAGAAACCCATTGGTGAGATTCAACTCGCGCACCGTAGTGTCCTGGACATAGAACCATGGCTTGTGCGGTCAGGAATATAATTAAGATCACCAGGAGCATGATGATGACAAGCACACACAGAGAGCCCATGCATCTCTGGAAGGGCCTCGCTGGCTCGACAAAGAACGGCCTCAAATGGTTGTCGTAGTCCTTGCTACCCCCTTTCCTTGACATGTCTGAATCTTGGTGCCCCTAATTCTCTCCTCAAGACAAGTTTTTGAATTTAATAAAAATTCTTAGAACCTTCAGTTAGCGTACCAGCGGTTAAAGCTGCAACAAAATCCTCCCGATCCAAGAATTGTCTGTGTAAGCTGTGAGGCTTACTGTACTGTTTTCTTTAATGTTGAGAGCCGATTGGCCAAAGCTCTTAGAGCGGATATTCGCCAGGCCCTCCGAATGAACCGTGACCGCGTCAGAATGCCAGGCCTTCGGGAAGTCCTCGTCTGCCTGGGTGCCCATCCAAATAGTCAGCATGATCTCGCCCTTGGGGATCTTGGAACCCTTGTGGTCCATATCTAGATCTCCATATCTAGCATATTTACATGTAGATTTAACCAGATCTAGATGCAGATCTAACGTCTTCACACGTAGATATGTCCTTTTAAGAATGTCTCTCAAGGAGAAAATTTTATGTAATAGAAGCAAACTATAGATATAGCAAAATCACTAAACTTGGCAGCTCATTCCAGATTTCAGATCTTCATGGCTCTGATACCATTTTTTAAGAATTTACTACAGAAATAAAATATTTACCGAGAGAATAATACACGTAAAATACCAGCAACAAATCACATAAACATAAACACATATTTTTATATGGGAAAACCCCAAACTCTGGGGAAAAACCCAACCAATGAAATTTCATTAACTATTGGCCAAAGCCCTGGCCAATCCGGCCAAGTGAGCCTTCACCGCTCACCTCCAGGAATTGCATTACAATGAAGTCTTCCAAGCCTTTTATAGGCTCTATTACATAAAATACCATGGGTCAAAACCATGGGTGCACAAAACCATGTGCCTCAAAAAACCACTACTGTTTACCCTAGTCAACATTGACTCTACCCTGAGTCATGTTTACCTAATAGTTTTGATGAATGGTGGTTTGCAGGCTTTGCTTAGACCCGTGTGTCTCAATGTGAATCTCGGCACAGGCTACAGATGGTGTGGCTACCCCCCGAGGGAGTATATTAGGATTTGGGATAGAAGTAGGTTTTGGTCCTATAGATACCTCAGATTCAACTTTCTTAATGATTTCATCAATGTATGTTGTCCTCCCAAGGATCACTGGTCGTTTGGGTTGTGGTTGTGACTGTTTTTGGGTTGCTTCTGTTTTTTTGTTAGGCATAAAATAAGAGCACCTATCTTATGGCTCTTATATAGTTTGCTGGCGGGTGGGCTAAAGAGAAAGCATGTTGCTTACCGGCATGCAGGTTCTTACCTTCCATTTTCAATACCCAATTCCTCACAGCAATGGAAAAAGAATGAATTAAAAGAGATAACTCTCAATACTCTCCTTGGCAACGATGCCAAAATGTTGGGTCAGATAGAGGTGAATTTTTGTGACAACTCTATTGTTCCTTCATTTCATTATCAACCCGGGGTAAGTCTTTTTATTTCAAGAGTGTCAGCATAGTATATGTGAGTTAACTGGTCTACGAGTGATCTTTGTCAATGTTAAAAAGGAATTACTAACTTTGGAAGCTTGTTGATCCTAGAGAAGGTGTCTTAGATGGATCTTTCAACCTAAAGCTGAGTAAGGGGATTTGATGTTTCTCTGTTGGAGTAAAACAACAGTTCTATTAAACTGAACAACGATCTAGATAAATCAAGCAAGAATTGAAATGACATAATGAAATTAAGTAGAACAATAGTCTAACTAAATTGTTTCAGACATGGAATTGAATTGAATCGATGACCTAGTGATCTAAGAAGTAATGAAGGAGCTATACGGCTAGAAATATAACTAGAATGGTGACTAGTTGTGTAATAATGAAACAACAGTTAAGCAATATGACTAGCTGTGCAATAATGAAACAACAGTAGAACTAAGCAATATAACTAGCTATGCAATAATAAAACAATAGTATAACTAAGGAATATAACTAGCTGTGCAATAATGAAACTGCAGTATAACTAAGCCGGTAGTAATGAATAGCAATATAACTGAAATGGGTCAAATAACTGACACATCTATCATTAAGTAGTTTTGCAATGGAGTTCTCCATAAGTCTTAATTAAACAACACTTGGTCAATTTATTAATTCCTTTATTATGCCACACAATGCATGTAGATATAGAATACTTAAATCAATCTTCCTACAGCCTAGAAATTAATTATCATGACAATAGAAGACCTGGAAATAACAAAACGTTATCAGAAACATGATTAGACTTGTCTTATTCTAAGAACGCGACTGCCAATGATTCATGAAAGAAGAAGAGTTGTAATTATATCAAATGGAAATATGTATTATAACTGCACCAAGTTCACAGAAATCGATTATGTAATTTCTTAGAACATGAAAACGTGCGTGGAGCTCCCGGAGGTTGGGCCGAGACCTACAGAAGCCTTAGCACTGAGGAAACTTCAGAAGATAGTTACTCAAAACTCTCTATTACATGCAGGAATGCTACAAAATGTAATTAGACAAACTGTTCTGGATTTTTTCTTATTATTCCATTATGTTCCTTGCCCTTTTAAAGGCGATCTTCGAAATTTTGAGAATGTATCTCAAATGACAGGCCACTATTTGTGGCTGTCGTTTGAGTTCTTAGAATCAATATGTTTGTACGCTTTCTATTGGCTGTTTGGACTGCTTAGGACTTCTTGTGCTTGCGTCCGTCGATTGGCATTCCTCCGATTTTGGTTTAGGCATTCCTAGTTTCCTGCAGGTAAAGACAAAAAGAGTGAGTTCCTTATTATAAAACATCCTTTCTATCCTCACTCTGATTGTTTCCATTTTCATGATTTTTATTCCTTACTGTTAATATGAAGAGGGATTTTCTTGAAATTACAATATGATTTGCAGTATTTAATGGGTGAAAATCATACCTTAGTTTGGGCCCAATAGGACAGTTAGTAGAACATAAACACCACCAATTAATGGAAAGAATTGGGTGTTTCGATACATATTCCCCATGGTTAGATTGATATTATGGAACTTTCTAGAGAAATTTATAGTTCCTCCATTTGAAACCACCACTTGAAACTCTTGTTCTGCATATAAGAAGAAATTCAACTCCTTGAATATCTTACAATGAATAAAATTATGGGTAATATCTCAATCAATTAGCACTATTACCTTTTTATTCTTGATATGTTGTTCTATCTTGAGAGTTCGAGGAGTGGTAATTCCTCCCAATGCATTACAAGATATGGTCGGAGTCATTTCTTATTTATCTAAGGTTTTTTCCTAGTGTATATCCTCTTCTTTTAAAGTTTCTTGTTCATTTTCTTCCTTATTCTCTACACACTTATGACCTTTAGTGTATTTTCTATCGTGTTGGATGTTATCCTTTGTAGTCACTATGAAGACATGAAGCCTATGATCTTATCAAATATAGTTTACCCTTATATTAATTTTTTTAAAGTCCTTAATATATTCCACCATTGAACCCCTTTGTTTGATATTTATCAATTGGAAAAATATGGTGTTGCTTTTTGTATCCTCAAAATGTGTTATCATTTCCTATGTAAAAATTGACCAAGTGACAAGGTGTTTACAAGAACAACCCCATTGATACCATACAAATGGATTTTTTTCTAAATATAAAGTTGTAATGAACACCTTTTATATGTTTCTAACATTATGGAGATGAAAATGTTGATCCATCTGTATTATCTATGGTACCGGATCCTTGCCATCAAAATTCGTCATATTGATGTTTCAAATATGGTGGGCCTTCAATAAAAAATTAGATTTTATGAAATCATGATTAACATTTCTTTTGTTCTAATTATGAGTTCCACATGCTACCTTATCACCATTAAGAATCATTTCTTGTATCAACTTTTTCAAACTTTCCATGTCTTCTTTCAGACCATTCTTCAAGTCTTCCATGTTTCCTCTCATTTTTTCTTATATACCATCAATATTAGCTCCCATTAAATTCTTCAAATCATCCATGTTTGTTTTTAAACCATTCTTCAAATAATCCACATATTATTTTAAACCATCCTTCAAACCATTCGTCTTAGCTTCCATTTCATTTTTGGTTACTCTTTGTGGGAGAGAAATTTGTTTCACTTGGTCTCATAATTTTGATTTATCATGTCGCACTTATTCCTCTTCATGGGTCATAGTAGAGGTGTATGAGGGCTTAATGGATATGGAATTATTTTTGGGAGGAATTTTAGAACCCAATATTGATATCAATTCTTCAATATGCCCTTGGAGTCACTTCAAGTTGATCTTTTTTAAAAACTTTATGCAATATGAAAAGAATACACACTTTTTTATTACTTTTGAGGAGCTAAATATTGAACCTTATGTATCTCTATCATTTTGGATCCTAAATATTTTAAATTCTATCCTTTAGTAGCCCTATGAGTCCTCTTTCCAATGCCATAGGTAAGGCATAATTTGGATTCTTCAAGATAAATTTATGCATGATCTGCCACAATGACCTAATTATGGACTAGTTTGGTTGTACAATGTTCCACATGTCTCTGTTTTGACCTTTAGCTCTGAAATTGATATAAAAGATAGTACAGTCCATGCAATTTCAACCAATTTTTACATATTTCAAATATGGTTACTGAAACAAAAGTTATGTTGATTTTCCCTCAGTCTCCTATTTCATATGAAATTCTCGAGCATGCAGAATCACTAACTTCCTTAGATCATATCTTTGAAAATATAGTGAACGAGTAACTGAAAATTTTACTGTAATTTTAGCGATATTTCAACTCCATGTGGTAATAATTTAAGCTTTTGAATCTTCTTATAAATAAGGTTATAGAAAATATTCTAAGATGACCTATTTGAAGAAGCAAAACCCTAGAATCCCAAGCTCATATACCAAATGTTATGAAACCAACTCAAAAAATAGAGGAAAGGCTAGATCAACAACTTAGAAATCAAACTCTTTTAGGGGGAAATCTCTTTTACATTACATAAATGAAAAATTCTTGGATGATACAAATGAAAAAACCTACCTTCTATATATAAGAGTCTAAGAGGTCACAATATAAAAATCTAGGGACCACATGGGCACAACAATAAGAATAATGGTGTTACACCTATAGGGACAATAATAACAATATTGAGACTACATGGACACAACAATAACAATAATGGGGCTACACTAACAATAACAATAAGTGGCTACACTAGTATTATAGGGAGGAAGCATGGGTGAATGAATACCATGGTTATATGCCACTTTCTATTAAGATCACATCACCACTAGATTGATGAAATAAAATAATACTATTTTGGTAAGTGTGATGCATAAAAATATACATTTGTTCCTCACCAATAATATTTTTATTTTGAACATTTACCTTTCCAATTCTCAAATTTTTGGTGGCTTTGTCATATTTTGAATTTTTCAATGTGAAAAAACATTCATCTAAAATAATGTCCTATTTTTCAATTTTCTCTATTATCTTTTGCTTCTCTTCTAAGTAATAAGTAACCTATTTATTTTCCACATTTATAAATTCTTGAATGCCTTCTCTATTTACATAATGTTTGGATTTGGTTGTTTGAATCATATGCGCTTTGTTTGAAATGTATTATTGTAGAGTCTCTTTGTCATATTGAAAACCCAATATCTCACTATGAACGATTTTTCCAATACCAGGATATTTTCTCTCCCCTAGACTCAAGAATAAGGTTAGAGCGGTACTAGGTGTGGAGACGGTGATGGCTGTTGAAGATTTATAAGATTTAATGTTTATCTGCAAGTATTATAAATTATCTTTCGTGTCAACATACTTTGAATTAGAAAAATATTTTGAGAACTTTTCTTACACATTATGAGATGCGTATATCTCATTGGTCCTTTGTTTGGAGGTAATTTAGATTACTAGGGTAAATCATAAAATAAAATCCATCTTGAATCATTAAAAATGAAATTGCAAATATCATAGGGAAAAGTAAAATAAATATTAAATTGATAAAATGGATTGTGTATTGCATGTGATATAGTTGATAAGATCGAGTGACTATTGCATGGGCTGAGAAATTTGTTGGAGTTCATGTGTTCATGAGGTGCGAAAAGAACAAATTCAAATATCTAGAAAATTGTGCAAAGAAATAAATACCTTGGAGAGAAAGATGTGAAATAAGTTGCAAGTTTGAGAAAATGAATTCTTGAATAACACTAGATTCATCAGGTTGTGACCCTAGGAAGATATTTTCTTCGCATAATTTTCTTCACAGAGTTTTAGGCACATGTCCACTACAACATTCATTAATTCACTAATGAAAATGTCCTTGTTTCATTTCTCTTCCAATCACAGATTCATATATCGCTCGGTTCATTGCATAAGTGAAAATAACTTGTTTCATTT
The DNA here is from genome assembly GCA_034641835.2 of Pinus albicaulis. Classification (NCBI taxonomy): domain Eukaryota; kingdom Viridiplantae; phylum Streptophyta; class Pinopsida; order Pinales; family Pinaceae; genus Pinus; species Pinus albicaulis. Next base: position 838,287,287 of record CM076572.1, read on the forward strand.
CTTTAGTACTTAATTCACTCTCAAAATTTCCTAACCAATTTTCTGCTCCAATACGAATTACCAATTGTTATTATTTCATGGGTGAAAGCTACTGCATACAACACTATCAATAAATATCAATTGAAAATATCAAAGCCAACATTTATGGGAAGTTGTGGAAATAAGTGTCGATATTACAAAACCATATTTTCAACTAAATCTATATTTGTCTCTTGTTTTAATATAATTTAAATGCACACAATTAAAAATTGAAATTTGCAATTAAAAATAAGGCTCTAGTCTACATGTGCTAGATTTTGGATGGTTTTACAGTACATTTTTCAATTTAATTTACTCAAATAAAATAAGAATTTATGGAATCACGAGTTTGGGTAAATTTTTCATAATCCAATTGTCTCACCAGTTTTTGAGACTGTTAAATCCATTTAGGTAGTCAAAAGCTCATTAAAAAAAAAAAAAAAAAAACTAGCTCAAAAAAATTTCACTATAATTTGGTAAAGAAGTCCAAAACATAACATGTTTAGAGAATGTCCAAAATGAGTATGAATTATTTGTGATTATGGTAATTAGCATTGAAACTTACAACAATAACTATAAACAATGGAAAACAAATATTCTGCGCAGACACTCTCAACTACCTCCACCACGAATTCATTTGTTGATTGAGGAACCCCCACCACTAAATTGTTATCAATTCGTTTTATTTTGATACTGAAGTATGAAAAGGAGTACAGAAAAATTTATTTATGAATATTTTATTACATTTTTTTCAATATTAGGATATAAAATAAATTCCAGTTGGTAGCCTACACATTTTACCATGATTTATGACAAATTCTTTCACCTAGTAATGCCATTGATACCAAATTGAACATTAATGGTAGGTGGTAAAATATATCTCGAAAGTAAAAAATATTGCGTTCATTTATTTTGGAAATAATTATTTCTTTAATATTTTTTATATACATTTACTAAGTAGCAAGAATTTATGAAATAAAATCAATATTATTTCATTTTGATCACGTGCATTGTTATACATGTAGTTGATACAATGGTACAAAGATAGTGTGTGCAGATGTAATTACTTAGCTCTAACAAAATGGTTCCATGATTTTCTTAATTTTCTATACGTAATGTAAGTTATCATTTTTTAATTTTTCTTTGATATATGTTTAACGAAAGATACACAGTAGAATTGTTACATGTTGATTAAATAAAAAAATACCAAAATGGTTTACATTTAATTTTGTAATGAAAGCCTTTAATTAATTTTTGTTTGTCATTAAAATGTATCCCAAAATATGGCATTAGTTTGCCTGAATGGGAAATGTGTATGGAGTTGTGAAATGGATGACATAAAGTTTGTTCGGTGGATAATCATTTTATTTGTGGTCATTATTCCATACATACATTGTCCAGTACATAATAAAAGCTTTGCACAAGGAAATATAATAATATTTATTGGATATTGTTTGAACCTCATTTCTTGTCCCAATAGCATATACCTGCATATACTAAAATATAAATTTTCTTAACCATTATCAATTAGCATAAAAGTGGTGTGCAAAACAACATCTATGAAACATCTAAAATTTACCTGCATTGGCAGTGGTTGCTTTGTAGAAATTTAATAACCCTCTGTCATTAGAATATTTTTTTGATTAAGATGACTAGAATGGAAGAAAGGCCATAAAAGGGATGGAAATTATGTAAATGAATAATTTATACTAAAGAAATGAGAGGAGATGTAGATCATGCTTGGGAATGAGACACAGAAATGAGACTCTTGCCAAACCAATCCTCATGGGGGAATGGGATTGGATAATCCCTTCATGATAATAATTCTAGAGAAAATTCTAGATAAGCTTAATCGATAGGAGGGAAAGATTGATTAATTTTATTATTCGGGGGAAATATGCGAAGCTTAGAAAATCATGAAAGCACCACAGGAGAGAAAGGAGAGCTTTTATAGAAAAGGATAGGAAAGTGTAATATTCTTAAAATTTAGCTTCTAGCTAAATGCAATATTATAGATTATTTTGTCACTAGGTAGGTGAATAAGTGAGTAAGGAGGCCCATAAATCTTCTTGGCAGCAATAAAAACACTTCACGTTTGAAAGAAGACCCTCTAAGTAGCTAAATAAATCACCTTTGAGTGTGAAGAGGGGTTGGAACATGTTGAATATGTCAACTTTGACAAAATCAACATCGTTGTTATGGAGGAGTGGAGATTTAATGAGGAATAAGACACTTTTGGAGGGATATTGATTGCATGGAGGTAGTTACATAATTGAGTGGGGCCAAGGGAAAGGAAGCCCATAAATTATATTAGGAAGAGCATAGCAGCCATATGGGGTTATGTTTTTGGCATATTATTTTGTATATGGTCTGTTTAGACTTTTGGCATTCTTGAGCTGTTTAGTTGAGTTTGAAGTGATGTTTAGCACAGTGTGGTCCTGAGTAGGAATCCCATCTCTTTCCTTGAGAGTACCCTTGGAGGAGTATTTCACTACATTTCCACACTCAGGCTCAAGGCCAAGCTACAACTTTCTTCATCAGCATAGTTTCTGTAGAATATTGTGCTGTGTTGCAAGGTGCAATAGTGGAGAATTAGATCAGGTGTCCTTAGAGCTAGTTTTGCAGTGGAGGAAGGTTACCATCCATTGGGGGACCTATAAAGAAGCCCCTTGGGCTTTATTGACACATTTAGCAGCAGGATAAAGAGTATTCATCTCCTATAGCATATTTTCATCCCAGATCTGTGTTTTTTTAAGGAGGAGTTGCACGGGTAGTTGCAGTGGTTGTTTTGGGAGGTGATTCCTTCAGTGGAGTTTTGGGAGGTGATTCCTTCAGTGGAGGAGCCATTCTTTCATCTGAAGGATCTATTGGAGAAGATATGTAGTTTTCTACACCAGCTTTAGCCATATCTTCTCATTCTATTATTGTAGCATACCTTCAGCCCTAGGGCTGCAACTTACATTGGCACATTGTGTGCATTTTTCGGAAACCCTCTTGGGTTGTCTTGGAAAGTTGATTTAGTGCCCAGATCTGTATGTTTAGAATATATTGGAGCCTATATCAATATTTGTATATCATTGTATCATCTCTAGCTATATTTATTCTTAATCTGACTGCGTTGTAGTAGCTCTCCGACATTTTTTATAGCGACAACATCTCACTTTTGGTAGTGTTTATCTATTGGAGGCTTGTGTGATCACCTTCTATGATTTGTGCCTCATTATTTTGTACTTATTTGCTGCATATATGATCAATAATATGGCTCTATATTGTTCTCATGGTTTCATGTGTTAAATACTTGTTGATGCTTTCATTTTATGCACTATATTCCTGCTTTTCCCATTTCGGAATTTTACAATGGTATCAGAGGATAATATTGGCTTAGCATGTGCATTCAGCCAATATTTCACCATAAGGAGAAGCTTCTCAGAAGAAGAGGAAATGTACAGAAGAAACAAAGAAAATATTCCATTATTTGGAGGAAGGGAGGAAGAGGGGCTCTCAAAGCTTCTTTTTTAAACTATGAGAGCATTCATGAAGATATCAAGAAGATGAGAAGGGAGATGTGTAGAGAATATCTAAAGGGGTTTTAATATGATGAAAACCCTCGATTTTTACATGATGGGTGTGAGCATTCAGCCACACAATCTGATCCACAATGCAGTATTATGCCTATATCTACTACAAGAGAACTGGAAGAAGAAGATGCACCAAAGGAGGAGACTTTGAGTGACTATATTCACGAGTATGAATCTCAATCATAGAGATTCAAGGAGCACCTCAACTTCCAAGGGTTTTTCCAACTCAAGGAGAATAGAAGGCCCAACAATCACAACATAAGTAGAAGAGGTAGATTCTTCCTACCAAATTTTGATGTCTCATCCTAATGCACATCCAAGGATTGGATAGATTATCTAGACTCATATTTGCATCTACATCAAGTTTCAAAAAAGAAAGCCCTTATGATAGTAGCATTGCATCTTGAAGGTGAGGCTCATAATTAGTGGTTTTATGAATTATATTCATTTAATCATGAAAATATAGCTACTTATGCAAGGTTCTCTAAAAGATTAGTGAATATATTTGATGTAAAACAATCTAAAACATATTTTATTGAGCTAGCAAAACATAATCATTCAAACCTTTGCATGAGTTGGAAAGATCCAATGCAACAACTCCACTTTTGATTTCTAGTGAGGGGGATAAAAAATTGTATGGCACCTTGCCAAGGGCAAGATCCCCATTGCAAGAAGAGATTTCTTCTCAAAAGGAATACATGGAGATTCCTACTTCAAGGGAAGACCAAGATCTAGGGCCTCTCATTGTTGATGAGGTATTCACAAATATTGATGAGGAGGAAGAACATAGAGGAAGTAATAGCACTGTCACTTGAAGAGGAGAAAAATCACCACATGGAGATGGTTATGAAGCTAATGCTTCAAGTGGAGGAGATTTTGCATCTTTGCAAAAGGTTCACAAGGAGCATCATGTGACAATAGTGATGGGCAGTAACACCTTGATTAAAGGAGGAGAAGAAATGGTGGATCAACAACAAAGGATGGGGAGCATGCACCCTTGTTTATTTCAAGGGGTTTATATACATAATAAGGATATTGTCTTTCACAGTGAAAGGAGGGACAAGTCAGTCCACTCACCTATACAGTCTACTTCAAAATTTGACGTCTCATTACATGGAGGCATTCCACCAGGGAGACCCCTTGATTAGAAGATGAATAAAGGATTCTCTCAACATGGAGCAACAGTAATGTATTTTCCTAGCAAAGGAGCATTGGGAAGAGCTAAGACAACATAGAGAACCTTTGATGGGTTCAAAGGAGGAGTGAGCAATTTTCAGATATGGACATTACTATCTCCCACTCAACTATTTGCATTGAAAGATGATTCAGAAATATATAATGACATGAGCATGGCGTCAAATGGGCACTCCATAGCCTTGGAGTAGAAAATGATACTCCCACACATGAGGAAGATTCTTGAATATGACAAGAGGTTATTAACACTCTTGCATGCATTGGAAAAACTATTGAAGTTTTGGATGGGAAATGCCTTCCAAGAGGAGGTTGAATTCCATGTGCTTAAATCTTGTCCTAGGCAAGATCAACTACAATGGAGGAAACAAAAGTGGGGTAAAAATCCTCCAACATGTGGCTTTGGCATTAAGTATGTTAGAGAGGAGAGTTGTGGTGTGACAGGAGCCTCATTTCAGATTTCTACAACGCTGTCATTGTTGGGAAGCGTAGATTCATATTGGGAGTCCCAACTATTGGTGGAATATTCCAGGAACCTCTTCACATGGAAGGTTCTCGATGCAAAAGTGATATATCGGAGGTATAGAGTGGTTGATGAAGTCATTTATTTCCATGATCAGATCTACTTGACTAGAGACTCCGAGCTCAAGAAGGAGATTCTACATGCACCATATGAGGCACTCTCTTTAGGACATGTAGACTTCATTGAGTCTTATCACACCATCATGGAGGCATTCTATTGGGAGGATCTCAAAGAATATGTGCACCAACATATCAAGAGATATGTAGCTTGTTTGATATATAAGGAGGAAAGCAACCACCTTGCAAGGTTGTTTCAATCACTTCCCCTTTTGATGGAGAGATGGGAAGGCTCATCTATGAACCTATTCACCAACTTGTTTACAATATATGGTAAGATTGTGTTTTTATTCTTATTTATCAATTAACAATGAATGTGCATTCCTTTACCACGCATTTACAACACATTTCTCCCCAAGAGAACAAACTTCTTTGTGGATTTTGTGTTCCTTTTGGGACTACATTCAGTGATGGGGATGACCACTTTATGGGGGACTTTGGGCAGGATACGTTTTTCTTGGATCATATTCAGCCAACACCTAATGTCCTCTACCATTTTCAAGATTTTGAGAATCTTGTGACAACAAGGAGGTGGTTTGATGGCCACTTATTATATCATATTTTGAGGCAGCAAGAAGAAGAACAACATTGGTCTCAATTGAGGGACTATTTTCACCATTCAAAATGTCATATGACACTTAGTCCATGTTTCTTTTGGAGACCACATGGCAATGACACTCTATTCACTATATGCACGAGGAATTGGGAAAGAAGACTTCGTGGAACCAGTCAGTGGAATCATGAGATTCAAAGTGTCTTTTGGCTTCAAGAGGACTATATTATTGCAACCCACGATCAACAGCTCCAAATTTATCATAAATGGAGAGAGAGGTAGCGTAAGTTGAACAACCTTACCTCTCACTTTTAGCCATGTAGCCCCTACACATTGCATAGGCAGGGGATTGGTGAATGTTTCTATCAGCTACCAAGAATGGATCACTTTATTTGGATGATAGCATGGAGATGGGAGTCTCTTGTTGGGAATGAGATCCCCTATGATTGTCATTACTCCTACCTTGTGGAGGCCATTGGACAACAAGAAGGTTTCCATATAGACCTTCCATTTTCTCATGATGAGAACCATTTGATTTATCCACCAAAGGCCAACTTGCACATTTCAGAGGAACCATTGGGAGACATAATTGTTGTATAATATCTGAAGTGGTGGTGGATACTATTTTATGAGGAGGCCACAAAAGGACGAGGGGATAATTTTTCTCAACCCTTACAGTTGCTTGAAGACAAGAAAATTTTTGGAGGGGAGGACTGTTATATTCCTAAAATTTAGCTTTTAGCTAAATGGAATTTTATAGATTATTTTGTCACTAGGTAGGTGAATAAGTGGGTAGGTATGCCCATAAATCTCCTTAGAAGCAATAAAAACACTTCAAGTGTGAAAGGAGACCCTCTAGGAAGCTAAATAAAGCACCTTTATGTCTGAACAGGGGTTGGAACATGTTGAATAGGTCAAATTTGACCAAATCAACAATGTTGTTATGGAGGAGTGGACATTTAATGAGAAATAACACAATTTTAGAGGGAGATTGATTGCATGGAGGTAGTGACCTAATTGATTGGGCCAAGGGAAAGGAATCCCATAATGTATATAAGGAATATGATAGCATATATATGGGGTTATGTTTTTGTTTGTATTATTTTTTATATGGCCTCTATAAACTTTTGGCATTCTTCAGCTATTTATTTGAGATTGCAGTGCTGTTTAGAATAGGGTGTTCCCAAGTGGGAATCCCATCTCTCTCCTTTAGAGGCCTCTTGGAGGAGTATTTCACTACATTTCCACACTCAGGCTCAAGGCCAAGCTACAAATTTCTTAATTAGAGAAATTTATACCGAATATTGTGCTGTGTTGCAGGGTGCAGCAGTGGAGAATTAGATCGGGTGTCTTCAAAGCTAGATTTGTAGTGGAGGAAGGTTTCCATCCATTGGAGGACCTGTAAATAAGCCCCTCGAGATTTATTGACACATTTAGCAGTAGGTTAAAGATTATTCATCCCCTATAGTGCAATTTCAGCCCAGATCTGTGTTATTTTAGGGAGGAGTGGCAAGGGTGGTTGCAATGGTTGTTTTGGGAGGTGATTTCTTCAGTGGAGGAGCCACTCTTTCATCCTGAGGATCTATTACAAATTTATATGTATATGCGAGAAACACTGAAATACTCATGAGAGGAGTATTGTTGTTAACAAACATACACAAGTCATCACTTGGTAAAAAAAATAATAACATTGTAGCTGAAAATTGTTAGTAGGTATATAGAATAATGAAGGTACGAATACATGAATTAAATATTGAATTCATATTAAAGGTGGAAACTAATCCTCAGGTATAATTAAAATGGAAATGTGAAATAAAAACACAATTAACTACGTGAGCAGTGAAACTTTAGGGCCAGTATCATAAGGCCACCTTTAAACTAAGTTTAGTAAATAAATTATAGGAGATACACACATAGGAAGGAATAAATTAACATGGGTTTGATTATATCCTTTAAAATTAAAGAAGTAAAAGATCTAATTTACTTCCCAACACCCTATCGAAGGATTAGACAATAGAAATACTTCTACAGTACTGCCACTATTTTCTCAACCCTGCAATTCCTAGCGACATGTCTATAGTGTGCTTCCCAAATCATACTGGCATGCTCGCTTGAAGGAACACAAAGGTGTACCAGGTGACATAGCAGTGCATCCTGGAGGTGAAAATTTTGAACTCGATTACCCTCCAATATCATTTTGTATGTATGGCCGAATTCTGGATCGATCTTGTAGAGAAGTGGCCAGTTAGAAGTCTCATTCCCACAAGAGTTGAGCATGGAGGTTATCACCATGATCAGTAGTCAGCTGAGGCAGTATACAACATTATTGGTGCTACATTTCTTGTACTTAATATTCAAATGAATTTATTGCAGATATGTGGACCACTGTTGATGGCGATCATTCTGCAACCTCCCTTGTGTTTGTATGAAATGTAGGGTTTGGTGGTCCATATGGATGATCGTTTCCTTCCCCAAAATGTAATGATTCCATTGTCAACAATCTATCGTAATGGAAAACATCTATTTTTCATAAGTGGGATACGTTCAGACTGTGTCGAACAATGTCTCATTGTGATATGCCACTTGATGCCCCTGTTGAGTAAGAACTGCCCCAAAAGCATAGTCAGAGGCATCTCTCTTGATCTCAAATAGTTGTTGCAAGTTTGGTAATGTGAGCACTAGGAAAAAAAAGAGCCGATGTTTCAATTATATGAATGCCTTTTGTTGATATTCTGAGCAAAATAATTTTTCTTTCCCTCCTTCCTTGGTGACTTGACTCAAGGGCCAAGTGATATGAGAGAATCCCAACACAACCTTGCAGTATAAATTAGCAAGTCCCATAATGTTTGAAAGATCTGATAGAGTGGTTGGGGCTGGTGAATTCTGAATGACTTGGATACTGGTTGGATCCACATACACCCCCCGCTCATCAATAATGTATCCCAGATACTAAACCTGGGTCATGCTTGTTAGCCACCTATAAATTCTGTTATATCAAGTGGTGGCTAAATGATCTTGGATAGCCTTCAAGAAACAATTTCAGTAATAAAATTGTTGGTGCTTAAAGTCTTTTTGATAATATCCTATCCTTTGGATAATCTTCACTGCTTTTCCCCTTTTCAACTCAGAGATTTTGTTGTCATTACATGAAGAAAAACTGCTGCAAGCACCTTTTTCCTTTTCCCCTTTCTTCCAAAACTGACCTCATTTTACCCCTCCATTTCCCATGAAAATCCCTCATTTTCATGTCTTTTCCCCTTTTCCCCTTCATCAAAACCCTTTTATAAGGCTCGAGACCCTTTCTTTGCCTTATCGAAACCCTCAAGCCCCTTTGAAAATCATTGAAAATATATCAAAATCATATTTTTTATATATTATAGACTTAAGCCCCCTTGGGCTAAGTCTTTAACCCTTCCCTTCCATGCACCCTGGTGCTAGGACCGAGTGCCAGCCTTCCAAGTGCTTATCGCGTTGCCCAATTACGATTACCCCCTCCTTTTTAACCCCCGGTCATATGTTTCTCCATGCGCCCAAAGGCCCCGCAATCGGGGGCCAAGCCATATTGAATATTAATTATGTCCACCCAAAGTTTAAACTTTTGATTATATATTAAATCTTTCGGCTTTTATTTTTTCCGCTGGTCCAAAGATCAAGGTGATCTCCATCGTCGATCTGATCCATAGATCAACGGCGCGAAATCTCTCGCCCCAGTGCTCCCCGCCATCCACTCACCACTGCAAAACCGCATGGTATCCATCGCACCGCTTTTAAGAGCGGGGCGGTATTTTTTATTTCACAGCGATTCCATACACCGCTTGAGGCGTGGCCTGGGCACTATTCATAGAACCACCATCCATCGCACGTTAAATATCGAATGTGGACCTGGTGCGATATTGACGTCCACCATCCGATCTAAGGCCGCTCATCGGACAGTGATTGCTCACCAAAGGAGCCCAACAGTTAACTGGGATATGGCACGGTCATTAAAGAATCTCTATCGTCGATCTGATCTGCAGATCGACAGCCCATAATTCATCGCCCTAATTCCTCCACTTTGACTTTTCGCCTCTGCTCTCGACCGTCAATCTCCACACAATCGACGGCTCCGATTCAAATTCCTTTTCTGCCTTCCCTTTGAATTCCTCTGATCAATCTTGACCCTTGGATGATGCCATCCAATGGCCATGCTCCCTCCACGTTCCTTCTAAAGCAGTTAGTCCATACATGCAGGATTTCATAATATTTATTCATATTTTGCAGGGTTAACTAGTTTTTCGCCATTTCTGAAAAAATTTCAGAGGCAGAGGGTGACGATCCTCCTACCTCTGATCCATAAAAAAGAATCATTTGCAGGTTTTGAATTCACGTTTCATCAATGATTAATGAGACATTGATGCTATATCACCCCTGCGCAACCCTGTATACCATCAAAAACACAGTAAATTGGGCACAGTCAGAGAGTATCAGTGCCAAAGAAAAAATATATCAAGACAGAAAATTGAGGACAGATCTACGGGGATTATGGCTAAAAATGGATTATCAGAAGCCTAAACCATAGTTTAAAATAAAATCATGACTGTTTTATCGGAAAAGATTCCTCTAATTTCACCTTAGTGACTAATTAAAACTTCCAGCTGCCGTAGAGCCACCTACAACCTCAAAGCAATCAAAGAAGGTCGAAGTTATTACCAGACCAGGAGATATTTTTCATTAATACAGCTGAACAGTTATTTCAACCAAAGGAACTTATTGTAGCTATCATCAGAATTTATTACAAGGATGATGAGGAGCCTTGAAGTGAGCAAATTCTTTCCAGCAAACCCAATAGTTAATATAAATGATTTTATACAGAGGACACCTATGTAAATTGCTTCATTGAGCCCCAAAAGGCCAAGAAGCCATTTAAGTCTGTATTAATTAGTTTTTGAGATTTTTTATCAGATCTCACCTCCTCATTCTTCTATATATACTTCTGAAGAAGATGAGTGAGGGGTTGGTTGATCACTAGTTGTAATATTGGAACTCTCTGAAATAATACATAGTCTATTGAAGTTGAAGAAGAAATTGAAGTCTTGAAGCCCTGATGATGTTGTTGCATGCTTGTTACTGTGAAGGCTCTATCATTGGATCCATAAGCTTGGCTTTTGGTGAAGTATTCTAAACTGTTTTATGTTTTCCCCTGTTTTCATTATGTTCCATAATTTCTTACTACAGTAGGTTGAAATTTTTAGGCTAAGAAATGACTCCAGGAAGCACCTTAGACCTGTTCATCCTTCACTGTTTCATGTTTTCTTCTGTTAAAGTATTTTAGAGTCTTTAATATCTCTCTTTAGTCTTCAGGCTTGTTTATTTCCTTAATAGTTCGAATAGTTGGTTTCGGCATGATTTATGGTTTTCCCTGCTTGTCAGCTGCCACTTAAAAATTGTTATTGAAGTCTCCCTTTGAAGTTTCTTGTTTATAGTGAGTCAAGGAGATCTGTTCTGATCTTGCCCTTTGTCCTTGCTTAAACAGTTGTCTTAAAGGTCTTTATAGTTGAAATCATATATGTGTTAGGTGTTCCCTCTTCTATCACTGCAATTATCAGTGAATCTTTTATGTTTTCTAAGTCATTTGAAATAAAATATTTGAGGAAATAGGGTGCTCCCCGAATCTTAGGTTTCATTTTAAAATTTGTTCTGAAATCATTGTCTGCTTAAAGGTGTGATTTGTAGAATTCATGGTTAGCCCTGTCTATCAAAAAGCTCTTTATTGTTCAAATCGTGTTTTCAAATTCTCTTTGTTGAGAATTAAACTTCTCTTTCCAAATCATTCATGTCCATGTCTTTCCAAAAACCAAAGGATCCTGTGGCCAAGTTAGATTTGCCCTATGATATCCCATATCCATTGATAAGTATGTTCTGACCTCTTTTTGACTCCATTTTCCCAATGAACCAAAATTTTCCCCATTCTATATATCTTTCCTATGCCTTTCATGTTCTGATGTATCAATCCAACCAAACAAACAATCAAACACCTGCCCTTAATAACTAGTCTAAAATCCATACTTTAAGCACACAAGATAAAATTTTGCAAACAAACATTTGAGAGATCCCTCTCTGAGAACAGGAGGACTAGATCCTATCACTCTAAATATTGGTTCTGATGTTTCCTTGTCTTTTTATTTTCCAAACTATCAAAACGTGAGACACCAACATAATGGCAATCACTGTGGGACTTTGAGTAAAATCTTCAAAAAAAAACACTCACTGTCTAGTATAACATAAGTAACCTTCCTCAAGCACTACCAAGTAATGGTAATCATGATAGGACCTTTTGAATCAGTGACAAACTAAGTGACCCTTAGGATTCTCATAAAGCCTTATCAAACCTTGAAGGATTCAATTACTCAGCCATAAGAGTGAACTCTGTTTGTTTTGACACCCTATCTAAGTGTTAAGTCAGATTTAGGACACTCTCATAACCTATAAGACCAGAATAACTCAGAAAAACCCAAAAACATTTCAGTTTGGCTTCACAAATAAACATGGTGGTGGAACCATCCAATATCTTACCTTCATAAAAGCTAAAAAGTTTCCACCTGGCGACTCCAGTAGCCCTAGTAGGCCTATGATTCATCTAGGTCTCCAGGTCTCTTTAGGACTGTGTTAACCAGCCTTGAAGAAGTTTAGGAGCCTAGTCCCATACTAGTTAAGACATCACGATAGGTAAAATTCCAAAAAACAGTCCCTAAAACCTTAACCTCTCTCATTTTGGAAAAAACACTCTAGCTTCACATAGGATTAACACTAGATCCCATCCATACCCAAATCCTCCTTTAATCGTTGACAATCCTGAGAGAATTCTATGGCAGACTTCTAACTCTGGAAAATCAGCTGCTAATAGGAGCCTCTCAAGAACAAATTTCGTCCCTGAAAACCTTGTTGTCCAAGAGGATTCACGCTTTGATTTACATCATACATAGAACATCTTTAGAACTAGATCTCAAGGTGATTTAAACAAGACTGAACTTAACTTTGCAGATTTGCAACAGAGCTTTAGTAGAGAAGCCTCACCTTCCACTCCTCCTAATTCCCATAGTCTTCATCACTTTAGCCTTTTCCATAACAAATCTGCTCAAAATCAATTTGCTGGCCCAAGTATTTCTTCCACTTCAATTCATACTACCATTGTTCAAAACACTCCATTTCAGCCATTTTTTGTAAACCCACCTCTTCTAAATCCACCCTTATTTCCAGCCATGGCAACATGGTATGCCTCGTTAGTGTTACCACAACCTCTACTTCCCTTAACAAATGACTACCAATCCAAAATCCCTCACTTCACTGGAAAAGAGTCTACAACAGACTAACATCATGTAGATAGGATGGAAGATGCATTTGATTACATGAATATAGAAGAAGAAACTGTGAAGATGAGGATATTCACCCAAATTTTAGGAGGAGATGTAAAGAAATGGTTTAAAAACTTACCTCCTAATAGCATAAATGATCCCCCTGCCTTGCATCAAACATTTATCAACAAATGGGAACTCAAAAGGAACCCTCTCCAAATACTAGCAGAGTATAGCAGCCTCAAGAGAAATAAAGGGGAGAGTGTCCATGATTACTCCACTAGGTTTAATAGTGTTTACAATGCTCTCCCACCTCACATGAAACCTCCCCAAGGCATGGCCATGGTAAGGTATCCCGAAGGCCTTGATGCTGAAATGACTTATGAACTAAGGGAGAGACATTACTTAACCTTGGAAGACATGCAGAAAGGAGCTTTGAGTGTAGAAGCAAACATAATCTAGAAAAGAAATAGGTTGATATTAGAGAAGAGGGTAGCTTATAATGATGACCTACTACCCTCAACCTCAGCTTTTGACACAAAAATTGACAACCTAGTGAAGGTGATGGAGAGGATTTTTGAAAAGATCAATTTAAATGAGAGATTGCCACCAAGAGAACCTCAAAACAATCAAAACAGAAATAGAAATCAGAATTATAGAAGAGAAAACAATCAAGATAAGCAAAAGGAAAATGACCAACAGATTAGACCTCCCTTCCAACAGAACTATGTAGATCAATATGAGGAAGATAGGGAGTTGGAAAGGTTGGAAGAATCTCATGTAAACTTGATTGGATCAAACAGTGGGGATGATGTTTTCCTCACTGAGGAAGAACAAGGTTTCTTCTCTTATGATCAAAATACAAACACCTATGAATATTCTAAAGACTATAGATTGGGTTTTGAAAATGCAATCATGGAGGTACACAAACAATATGATCTTAGGAGCAAGGGAAGCATGGATAATTCAAAGGACAAGAACACTAACACTGTTGTCAAGAAAAATGAAGAAAACTAGCCCAAAAAGACAGTAGAGAAAACCAACATGTTAGCCAAGAAACCAGACTTAAAAAAAGACAAAAGTGTGCAGCCAAATGTTGAACAGAGTACCCCTAGCACTTCAGCTAGTAGTCCTAACAAAACTATCCCAATTACCAGTCCAAACAAGGTTCAGCAAATCAAAGTTGCTGAAAAGAATTCAATGGAAAGGGTAGATGTAAATATCAACAAGTCAATTATTCCTTTCAGCCTTGAGGGAGAGATTGCTAAGATAAAAATCGCCATTCCCCTAGCTGAACTAGTAACCCAAGAAGTGTACAAAAACCAAGTTTTGAAAGCTTTGAATTTAGGCAGTGATACTGACACCTTGAACTTGACAGATGACAAACCTAAGTTGTTGTTTGGTCTAGAAGTTGAAGGAGAATACCAAGGAGGGGCTGTCCCTCCCTTCTATGTTAGCCTGAACATACACGAGAAAATTTTACACAATGCCATGTTAAATTCAGGAGCTTCACACAATCTAATGCCCAAGGTGTTAATGGAAAGCTTAGGCTTAGAGATTACTAAACCATACAAATATTTGTATTCCTTTGACTCAAGCAGAGTCAAATGTTTGGGTTTAATCAAAGATTTATGTGTCAATCTAGCTCAAATCCCTGCTAAGAGTCTAGTAATGGATATAGTTGTAGCTGGAATTCCCACTAAGTATGGCATGCTCTTATCAAGATCTTGGGGAGCCAAACTTTAGGGAAGCCTTCAAATGGACATGTATTATCCCACCATCCCTATTTTTAACCAAAACAAAAGGCTATACAGGGAATCTAACATGAAGTACATGGTGAGCAACATAGACAAACCAAACAACACTCCAATCTATTCTATTCAATCAAGTTTAGATTCCTTTATCCTATGTAATGAAGATGAAACCACCCAACC
Source organism: Pinus albicaulis (assembly GCA_034641835.2). Lineage (NCBI taxonomy): Eukaryota > Viridiplantae > Streptophyta > Pinopsida > Pinales > Pinaceae > Pinus > Pinus albicaulis. Next base: position 838,302,531 of record CM076572.1, read on the forward strand.
AGATAAGGAAAACATGTACCCAATCACTTCACCAGAACAATCAAATCTTCCCTTCAATCAAGTTCAAAACATTGAAAATCAACAACAACAAGAAACTGAAAATGAGGCAAATGTACTTTGGACAATAAACTTTGATGGATCCTGTAACAAAACAAGTGCAGGGGCAGGTGTTTGGATTCAAAATACGAATCAAAGTTTTTCATACAAATTGGATTTCCCATGCACTAACAATATCACTGAGTATGAAGCCCTTCTCTTAGGCTTACAATTGCTTAAGCAATTAGAAGCCCAGAAGATATCGATCTTAGGGGATTCTGAACTTATCATAAAACAAATCAAAGGAGAATACTCAGCTAGAAATCCAAGGCTTAGGGAATATCGAAATGCTTCCCTTGATCTATTGAAAACCTTTGAAACATATGAACTCATTTTCATCCCTAGAGCACTGAATCATCTAGAAAATGAACTTGCCTTCAATGCCATCAACTTCCAAATGCCTGACATAAATGAACAACTCCGTGTAAAGGTAAAACACAGGCCTGCTGTGCCTGATAATGAATATCACTAGCAAGTGTTTGAATCTGATAAACACATAGACGATTTCTTGAAATTAGAAAACGATTTCAGCATACCAATATCAGAAACCAGCCATAAAGAAAACTGTTTGTATATTGAACAAATCCCAGAAGTTGAAATGACATATTCTGCTGATATAAATCATTATGAGAATCCTTTTGAAGCAGAGATAACTAACAACGCAGACCAAGAAGACTTGGAAGTCTTACTATGCAAAAATGATAAAATCCCAAGAGGTCTCACACCTTTAGAACACCTTTTTGATTTTAACGATGTAGCCAAAGAACCGAGAATGGAGCCTGTGGAAAAAAATGTAAAAGAGCATAACATAGGCAGTCTAGCAGAACCCAAGATGATCAAATTATCCAGCGCTCTCCTAGCTCACATAAAAATGCAATACATAGAGCTGTTCAAAGAGTTTAAAGATGTGTTTGCCTGGGAATACAAAGACCTAAAATCATATGATACTAGCATCATCCAACACAAGATTCCCCTGAAGGAAAATCAAAAGCCTTTCAAGAAAAAAACATGGAGAATAAATTCTCTCTTACTACCTCTAGTTAAGGCAGAGATTGAAAAAATGCATGATGCTGGGATCATAGTACCCGTTAGATTTTCAGAATGGGTATCAAATTTAGTTTTTGTTAGAAAGAAAACAGGGGAAATTAGGCTTTGTATTGACTTCAGAAATTTAAATAGATCCTCTTTAAAGGACAACTACTCCTTACCCAAGATGGACCATAAACTTCAAAGGGTAGTTGGGTCAAGAAGGATATCCCTCTTAGATGGATTCTCGGGTTACAACCATGTGTTAGTGCTCCCAAGTGATCAAATCAAAACTGCATTTACCAGACCTTGGGGCACCTTTATGTATGTCAAAATGCCTTTTGGATTGATGAATGCAGGGGCCACCTTCCAAAGGGCCATGGACATAGCATTTTCTAAAGACATTGGCTATTTCATAATCATTTACCTTGATGACATAACCATTTTCTCAAAAAATGATGAAGAACATTTGATTCATCTAAGAAAATCTTTTGAGAAATGTAGGAAATTTGGCTTGTCATTGAATCCCAAGAAGACACTCTTTGGTCTCCAAGAAGGTAAAATTCTTGGCCATATAATTTCGGAAGAGGGAATCAAAATAGACCCTACAAGGATAGATGGCATATTGCAGATCAACCATCCAAGGAGCCTCAAAGAATTGCAATCTTTCATTGGAAAGATTAATTTTCTGAGGAGGTTTATTCCTAATCTTGCTGAGCTATTAAAAAAAATTACAAACATGCTTAAGAAATATTTCAGTGTAAAATGGACTTTACCAGCTAAACAATCATTCGAACTGGTCAAACAAGCTCTTACTCAAACACCAGTCTTGATTAGCCCAGATTTCACCAAAGACTTTTATATCTTTTCTTTTGCATCTGAACATACAATAGCTGCAGTTTTACTTAAAAATAATGATTTGGGGCAGGAACAACCAATATCCTTCTTTAGTAGGGCCTTAAGAGATGCTCCTCTCAAATATAACATCATGGAGAAGCAAGCCTTAGCATTAGTGAAAGCATTAAAGGACTTTAGGGTCTATATTTTACACTCTCACATAATTGCTTTTGTTCCACATACTGTTGTCAAGGACATTCTAAGTCAAGACCCTAATGGTAAAAGGGGAAAATGGATTGCAACTATTCTTGAGTATGACTTAGAGATCAGGCCCACCAAACTAGTTAAAGGGAAAGGATTAGCAAAATTATGGTTGAGTCTAACTTCCAAGCACTAGACATGAATATGGTAGATGTGTTGGAAGAAATAGAAGAATCTGCTACTCCTTTTATTGAAGAAACATTTCTGAATTCTCCTTGGTACACTGACATTATTTATGTACTTTTTTATTTTAATGCCCCTCCTTCTTTGTCTAAAACTAAAGATATATTTTTGAAAAAAAATGCTTTGAGTTTTTGCATCCTAGATGGGGTGTTATATTGGAAAAATTTTGTTGGAATTTTGCTTAAATTTTTACTTGAAGATGATGCAGGGAAAATCATGCATGAGTTGCATGACAAAGAATGCGAAGGAAACCTCTACTGGAAGGCCACAACAAACAAAATTCTTAGATCAGGTTACTATTGGCCTACCCTTTTCCCAGACACTCAGAAGTTGGTTATGTCTTGCCATAAGTGTCAAATCTTTGATGGCAAGAGAAAACTTCTTCCCTTACCCTTACATCCTATCAGAGTTGAGGCACCTTTTCAACAATGGGGGCTAGAATTCATTGGGGAAATCCACCCATCCTCCTCAGCTCAACATAAGTGGATCCTCATGGCCACTGATTTCTTTACCAAGTGGATAGAAGCTATACCCTCCAGAAATGCCAATGACTCTGTCATTATCAAGTTTCTTGAAACAAATATCCTATCCAGATTTGGTTGCCCCAGAAAAATCATAACAGACAATGCTGCTGCTTTTAAATCTATAAAGATGGTTGACTTCTATTACAAATACCACATAACCTTGGGCCATTCCATTGCTTACTATCCCCAAGGAAATGGATTAGCTGAGTCTTCCAACAAGAGCCTCATCAATATCATTAAAAAGCTGTTAGAACAAAATCAGAAATCATGGCACAGTAAACTGGTTCACGCCTTATGGGCTGATAGGTTAACTACAAAGAAATAAATAAATATGTCCCCCTATCAGCTAGTTTATGGCTTGGACACAGTTTTTTCCACCTCATTGGGAGTGCCAATCATGAAGCTCCTTCAAGAATTGTAGGTTGAAGAGAATGATATGCAGAGGAGAATCAATCAAGCCATCCATTTGCAGTAGACCAGAGAAGAAGTTTATGAAAGAACACAGTTAGTCCAAGAAAATATGAAGAAGCTATTTGATAAGAGGACTAGGGCAAACAATTTCCAAATTGGAAATGTTGTTCTTAAATGGGATTCAAGAAGAGAAGAGAAGGGAAAACATGGCAAGTTTGAGAACTTGTGGAAAGGTCCCTATATTATTTATGCTGAGAGGGGTCACAATGCATTTTTCCTGAAAGAATTAAATGGAGAAGACTTATATGGGGGTCTTGTCAATGGCAGGATGCTAAAGCATTACTTCTGCCAAGAGTCTTGCATTTAAAGCATTTTATTTTTCATTGTAAATATCATAGTCTAGACATTGCATTCAAAGTTGGAAAAATAAAAAATACAAAAAGAAAGAAAAGAGGGCAGATTGTAAAAACAAGAGAGGTACAACCCCATACCAAAAAAGAGAAAGAAATCTGAAAGTGTGCAAGCTTAAATGCCACTTCTGAAAAACACACTTCTAGTTAGTCAAACAACCTAATCTTGACTAATTAGCTTTAAATTTTCTGTTGATAGGTTAGTAAATTCGATTTGCCAAACTGTTTAATCTTGGCTTATCAATAGATAGTTTAGGATAGAAATTAAGGGTTCAAACATGCTCAAAATCTGAACCTAAGTTTCAAAGAGAAAATGACTCAAATCTGTTTCAAGTTCTGAGTAAAAATATGTAAAAATCTAGTTCTAATTAGCTCAAAATCTGAACCAGTTAACAAAGGAAAGATAGCTCAAGAAAAGTTCAAAACAGAGCTGTAAAAAAGACAAAGGAAATGTTTTAAAATCTCAAATGTCAAACCTTCCACTTTTTGTTTTAAATTTTCTGCAAAATAAATGTCTATGTGCAGCTTGTTTTTATGCCATAGATTACAGCAGGTCAAATAGCTTAATCTTGACTTGACTGTTTTTAAATTTATGTTGTAGAAATGTAGAGAATAAAAATCTATTGGACAGTTTAATCCCAAAAGATAATAGATTAGGTAGAGAATCATATGGGCTCAACTGTCTAATCTGAGTCCATGGAGAAATAAGAAGTAGAAATAGATTAGATTTCCTGCTTTCAAAAAGAATAAAATGTTATGAAATAGTTTGCCAATCCAAGTGCACTCTAATGAAGAAAAAATGTTAGATCAGTAGGATTGTGTAGGTAGAAAGATTGTATTGATGAAGATCCATTGTTTTTATGACTGCTAATATGTTTTCAAAACAAGATCATCCCAGCAAAGGAAGGGCAACCCAATGGATGAGGCAACTAATTAGCCTCCCAAAGAATCCAAGTCTGAAATTCTTGATGCCTTCAAAAAAGGCACCATCCCCAAGTGGAGCCACTGTTAGCCACCTATAATTTCTGTTATATCAAGTGGTGGCTAAATGATTTTGGATAGCCTTCAAGAAACAATTTCATTACTAAAATTTTTGGTGCTTAAAGTATTTTTGATAATATCCTATCCTTTGGATAATTGTCACTACTTTTCCAAATTTCAACTCAGAGATTCTGTTGTCATTACATGAAGAAAAACTGTTGCAAGCACCTTTTTCCTTCTCCCCCTTCTTCCAAAAATGACCTCATTTTACCCCTTCATTTCCCATGAAAATCCCTCATTTTCATGTCTTTTCCCCTTTCCCCCTTCATCAATACCCTTTGATAAGGCCTGAGACCCTTTCTTTGCCTTATCAAAATCCTCAAACCCCTTTGAAAATCATTGAAAATCTATCAAAATCATATATTTTTATATATTATAGACTTAAGCCCCCTCGGGCTAAGTCTTTAACCCTTCCCTTCCATGTGCCCTAGTGCTAGGACAAAGCGTCAGCCTTCCAAGTGCTTATCGGATTACCCAATTGCGATTAGCCCCTCCTTTTTAACCCCCAGTCATATGTTTCTCCATGCGCCCAAAGGCCCCATAATCGGGCACCAAGCCATATTGAATATTAATTATGTCCGCCCAAAGTTTAAACCTTTGGTTATATATTAAATCTGTTGGCTTTTATTTTTTCCGCCAGTCCAAAGTTCAAGGAAATCTACATCGTCGATTTGATCCATAGATCAATGGCATGAAATCTCTTGCCCCAGTGGTCCTTGCCATCCACTCACCGCTGCAAAACCACGCGGTATCCATCGCACCGCTTTTAAGAGCGAGGTGGTATTTTTTATTTTGCAGTAATTCCATACACCGCTTGACGTGTGGCCTAGGCACTGTTCATAAAACCACCATCCATCGTGCGTTAAAGATCAGACGTGGACCCGGCATGATATTGACGTCCACCGTCCGATCTGAGGCCACTCATCGGACAGTGATCGCTCACCGAAGGAGCCTGACGGTTAACTGGGATACGACACGGTCATTAAAGCATCTCTACCATCGATCTGATATGTAGATCGACGACCCATAATTCATCGCCCTGATTCCTCCACTTTGAATTTTCGCCTCTACTCTCGACCGTCGATCTTCGTGCAATCAACGGCTCCGATTCAAATTCCTTTTCTGCCTTCCCTTTGAATTCCTCTAATCAATCTCGACCATTGGATGATGCCATCCAACAGCCACGCTCCCTCCACGTGCCTTCTGAAGCAGTTAGTCCATAGATGCAGGATTTCATAATATTTATTCGTATTTCGCATGGTTAAATGGTTTTTCGCCATTTCTGAAGAAATTTCAGAGGCATAGGATGACGATCCTCCTACCACTGATTCATAAAAAAGAATCATTTGCAGGTTTTGAATTCACGTTTCATCAATGATTAATGAGGAATTGATGCCATATCACCCCTACGCAGCCCTATATACCAGTAAAAACACAGTAAATCGGCCACAGTCAGAGAGTATCAGTGTGAAAGACAAAATATATCAAGACAGAAAATTGAGGACAGACCTATGGGGATTACGGCTAAAATTGGATTATCAGAAGCCTAAACCACAGTTTAAAAGAAAATCATGACTGTTTTATCAGAAAAGAGACCTCCACTTTCACCTCAGGGGCTAATTAAAACTTCTAGCTGCCGCAGAGCCACCTATAGCCTCAAAGCAATCAAAGAAGGTCGAAGTTATTACCAGACTAGGAGATATTTTGCATCAATATAACTAAACAGTTATTTCAAGAAAATGAACTTATTGTAGCTGTCAGCAGAAGTTATTACAAGGATGATGAGGAGCCTTGAAGTCAACAAATTCTTTCCAACGAACCTAATAGTTAATATAAATGATTTTATATAGAGGACACCTATGTAAGTTGCTTCATTGAGCCCCAAAAGGCCAAGAAGCCATTCAAGTCTGTATTAATTAGTTTTTGAGATTTTTTATCAGATCTCACCTCCTCATTATTCTATATATACTTCTGAAGAAGATGAGTGAGGGGTTGGTTGATCACTAGTTGTAATATTGGAACTCTTTGAAATAATACATAGTTTGTTGAAGTTGAAGAAGAAATTGAAGTCTTGAAGCCCTGATGATGTTGTTGTATGCTTATTACTGTGAAGGCCCTATCATTGGATCCATGAGCTTGGCTGTTGTTGAAGTATTCTGAACTATTTTATGTTTTCCCCTATTTTCAATATGTTCCATAATTTCTTACTACAGTAGGTTGAAAGTTTTAGGCTAAGAAATGACTCCAGGAAGCACCTTAGACCTGTTCATCCTTCACTGTTTCATGTTTTCTTCTGTTGAAGTATTTTAGAGTGTTTAATCTCTCTCTTTAGTTTTCATGTTTGTTTATTTCCTTAATAGTTTGAATAGTTGGTTTCAGCATGATTTATGGTTTTCCCTACTTGTGTGCTTCCACTTAAAAACTATTATTGAAGTCTCCCTTTGAAGTTTCTTGTTTACAGTGAGTCAATGAGGTCTGTCATGATCTTGCCCTTTGTCCTTGCTTAAAAAGTTGTCTTAAAGGTCTTTATAGTTGTAATCATAGATGTGTTAGGTGTTCCCTCTTCTGTGACTACAATTATTAGTTAATATTTTATGTTTTCTAAGTCATTTGAAATAAAATATTTGAGGAAATAGGGTGTTCCCCAAATCTTAGGTTTCATTTTAAAAGTTGTTTTGAAATCATTGTTTGCTTAATGGTGTGATTTGTAGAATTCATGGTTAGCCCTGTCTATCAAAAAGCTCTTTATTGTTCAAATCGTGTTTTCAAATTCTCTTTGTTGATAATTAAACTTCTCTTTCCAAATCATTGATGTCCATCTCATTCCAGAAACCAAAGGATCCTGTGGCCAAGTTAGATTTGCCCTCTGATATCCCATATCCATTGATAAGTATGTTCTGACCTCTTTTTGACTCCATTTTCCCAATGAACCAAATGTTTCCCCATTCTATATATCTTTCCTAGGCCTTTCATGTTCTACCGTATCAATCCAACCAAACAAACAATAAAACATCTGCCCTTAATAACTAGTCTAATATCCATAATTTAAGCACACAAGATAAACTTTTTTGCAAAAAAACATTTGAGAGATCCCTCTTTGAGAACAAGAGGACTAGATCCTATAACTCTAAATATTGGTTCTGATGTTGCCTTGTCTTTTGATTTTCCAAACTATCAAAACACGGGACACCAACAATGCCAAAAGTGCATTTTTCCAAAATGGCACACAACTTGTGTTTTTGGACTATTTTGAGGACCTATCAGATGTGGTGGAGGTGCTTTTCCCACGTCTGGCTAAAGATCAGGATGTCATCCAAGTACAATACTACAAATGAGTTGGTGAATGGCGATAAGATGTTGTCCATCAGCCTCATGAAGGTTGCTAGAGAATTTGTAAACATGAAAGGCATTCTCATCCATTTGAAAAGTCCCTCCTTAGCTTTGAAGGCATTGTTCCACACATCGGACGGTTCGTTTGGTACCCGGTGATATCCGAACTTCAATTCAATCTTGTTGAAGTATTTTCCCCTTTGAGTTGGTCTAGAAGGTCATCAATCAATTTTATCGGGTACCTATTCTGGACTGTGATCTTGTTCAGCACCCAATAATCAATATAGATTGTCCAAGTCCCATCCTTCTTCTGCACCAACATGATTGGCCTCCCACAAGGAAATGAACTTGGCCAGATGTGAGATTTCCACAACAAATCCTGAATCTGCCTCTTGATCTCATCGTTCTTTAGAATAAAGCGCTGATAGATCGGTCGATTAGGTAGTGGAAGACCTAGGGTCAGATCAATAGGGTGCTTGACCTGACAGTGGAGAGGCACCCCTGCGGGTGAGGTCAAGATGTCCTGCTACTCCTCCACAACCTTGTCCATTTGTTGTTGTCATTCATAGGAGCCCTGTCATGAGGTCATGGTAATAATCTTCTTCTTAACCTAAGTGCAGATCATCAGGAAAACAAATTTCCATGTTTTGTAAATGAGCTTACTGCATTGTTTTGCAGTAACCAAAGAGATAGCAGCAGGCAGTGGTACATCTTGTATCCTGTATAACTTGTTTCCTAAAGTAACAATAATAATGCGAGGCCAGGATTCATACACAACATGTCACTTCCACACATATGGTTGGCATAATAATACGTCAAAAAAATCAAGAGGATTAATGTCACATAATACCTCATCGTTGAAGGGCTTGATGCTGTAGGGAAGGAGACACTGTTTACTGATGCGGAGATCCCATCCTTGGTGAAGCCACCCGATGGTGTATAGTTGTGGGTGTGTTGTGGTAGGCATGACCAACTGCTTCATGACCGCTACTGAAATGAGGTTCTTTTGGCTCCCACTATCGATAATGAAATATAGCGGGGAACCCTTTACCCACATCTTCGAGTGGAAGAGACGCCCTCCTCCTCTAGATCTTACATTTCTTCCTTTTGGATATTCGTAGTTTCAATGGTGTCATTGGGCTACACATCGATAATATGCTTCCCTCTATCATTCCCCTTCTTGGGTTCTGATTCAGTGTCAGAGCACGCATATGATTTAGAATCCTTCATCTTGGCCACTAGTGACTGCTTTGCCTGACACTCACTTGTGTTGTGAGTGGAGCTCTTATGGAACTCACACCACTTTCCCATGTCCTTCTTCAACTTCACACTGTTTTTCTTTCCTCTCGGCTTTTGCAGGTTGTCTTTGGATTCCATGCCTTGGATTTTTCCTTTTTTCTACGGTTTGGGGGCACCTTTTTCTGGCTTTTGATTCACAAATCCAAATTCTTGCTTCTTTTGTTTTTATTTTTGCTCAATCGTGGAAGCATGCCGGTATGCCGTGACAAGCAAGGAGATGTCGAGGAACTTCGTTTCATCCTGAATGTATCTGTGTAGAAAATTGCAGTACTTCAACACCAAATGTTTCTCTAAATATTTGATACCCAAATTTGTGTGCACGATATGGAACAGATTCATCAGCACATGCACACCTTGATCCCTTTCACCGCAGCGTAGTCTGTTGTATGTACTTGTCCTCATAGCTCCCCATGAGATAATATTGTTTCTTGATGGCATCTCAGAAAGCATTCCAAGTGGTTACGCCAAGAATATAGAGGGTTCCCCCTCGTAATTTTTCTCATAGTAGGTTTCCCACTAGTCCTTGACATGGGGCGCAGCTTTGAGCAGTGAAAAAATAATTTTTTCCCAGTCACAAAAGTCATGAACCGAGAAATATCCTTCTATTAGATTCAAATATCTATCTAAGGTGTCTCCATCTATTTGGCCATAAAATATGGGAATGTCAAAGTTTACTTGTACCTTAATAGGGGTTGCGCCTCCAGAATGGCTGCGAGATCTAGATGCACCTCCAGTGGGCAGTTGTTGAAGGATCTGGGCAAAGTTATCCATCATCGCGTTCCTTTGTTTTTCAAGGGCCTCCTCTAGAAATATTTTGATAGGATCTCCTCCTCCCTCATCTTTATTTTCATCCTCTATGGGCAGTCATTGGGGTTTGCGAGGTTGATATTGAAAAGGTTCAACTAGATCGAGCCTTAACTCCTCATATGTCGATATCATTGGCAACATGGAAAGAAATATTGATAAAGAGGAGACCGCTCTGATACAACTGATTCAAATTTATGCCAGAACGCAATAGAATACACATACAACCATAAATACAGAGATGCAGTGGAAATAACACTTCATTTCATTAATATCAAATAACTGAAATTTGTTTATAGGTAGAATGGAAATAAATTAGCAAAGGCACTGGTACTTATCTATGAGAAGAGATGTGGCAGCTACTGGCCTGTGATATCTGTGTTACAATGAGGCTCGAAGGCCTATATATTATTGAGAAATAATGGAAAACCTTAAACATCCAAAAACCCAACCCTAGGAGATGAAACACCAGAATATGGGTCTCGTTAGGGTAAATTGGCACATCAATTTCCTGGGGTCATAACTTCGGCATACTATCTTCATTTGATTCACACGATACATCATTATAAATATCTATTCGAGGACTACAAGTGCCACCATGAATATCAAGTTTGGAAAAAAATCATATTAGCGAGAGGTTTGATTCCCAAAAAATGTCGTTTAGTGCCTCAAAACGAATTTGGAAGTTCAAGACCCGACAAACTGCTAAAAATAGTAAATTTTGCTACAATTAAGAAAACTGAAAAAATGAAAGAAACAATGGTGGGGGTGTAAGTGGAATAGCTTGGTGGCCGCCAATATTCACCTGGATCAAATTCGTAATTACATAGTCAATATGAAGGCCAATCCTAGTTACACTTTTCAACAAAATTCACTTTGGTTATTACAACCTATCCTTATAGCCTGTTGTACCAATGCCATATTTGAACACAATGTTTCCAACTATATTTCTTCCTTTATTTCATGACTGGCTTCCATGTATTCAAAATCTATAGTTGAAAGAGCCACTACAAATTATCTCTTATTCATCCAACCCACTCCTCCTCCAAATAGGTTAAACACATACCCACATGTAGATATTCTCTGATCTAGATCTCAAGCCCTGTCTACATAAACAAAGCCACAGATGTCCAAAAATATATCCAATCCTGGTCTTCCTTTGTACTACATACCATAATTACTACTGCCACATAAATACCTAAAAACCCTCTTCAATGTTGTCCAATGCTCCTTCCCTAGTTTTGACATAAACCTTCTCAATACTCACACTGCATTTGAAATTTCTCGTATAGTACATACCATTTAATATATCAAGATACCAATTTCACTCACATATGGAACATGGGACATGTCCTCTTCCTCTCCTTTTGTCCTGTGACATTTTTCAATAGATAAATTTGGCATACGATCTTCATTTGACACACACCATACCTCGTTAGAAATATTCATCTGAGTACTACAACTTTTGACTTCCCAAAAAACGTCGTTTAGGGCCTAAAAATGGCTCGAGATGTTTAGGACCCAAAAAACTACGAAAAATAGTAAGTTGTGCTGAAACTAAAATACTAAAAGAAATGATGGTGGGGTTTCAAATGGAATAGGTGGGTGGCCACCAATATCCATCTGGATCATTAGGGCCTCAAAATGGCTCTGGAAGTTTGAGGCCCTAAAAACTTCTAAAAATAGTAAGTTGTGCTTAAAGTGAAAAACTGAAAGAACCAATGGCGAGGGTCCAAATGGAATAGGTGGGTGTCCAAAAATATCCACATCGATCACATAAATATATGAATTATAGTCATGTACATGAAGAAATGTTACAATTGTAATGAGTGAAATAAATGATGTAAATATATCTGGAAGACCTTGTCATCATTGTTGGAAGATACGCCTCTCAAGTCGGCTTGAATATACTATTGAATTCCCTTGGAAAGTCGGCTCATGAGCCGTCACAAACATTCATGGTTAGGTCGGCTTATTACAGAAGGAAACAACTATGTATACCCTAAAAAACTGCGTAGAAGGGAAACAATCACAGTTCGAATATTTGTAAGAATTTCAAATGAGTCTGAGGTGAAAATGTGTAAGGTCCAGTCTGAAAAGAAAGACAATTTAACAAAGATAAAAGGATTTTGTTATTTTTTTGTCTTGGGCCAACTTCTGTAATAATATTGTGTGCTTCAAAATTACAGTAAATATGAAGACAATGCAAGAATCTCAACAAGAAATAACACTATGAAATTGTTAAATATAGTGTGAAGAAAAATGTGACTTGACAAGGTAAGGAAGGTCTCTACAAGGAGTGAAGAGAAAGGGTAATCTGGCTTCCATAATGACTATAGCATCTCATAAGAGATCATAAATAAGTTGAAGTGTGTTAATTGTATTAAGGGTATTGCTACAATTAAGCTATGCCTATCTTGAATATAGTAAGAAGGTCTAAAAGGAGTCTCTTGGAGGTTGAAGTAGAAAGAAGAGAAGCACATTAGTTAGAGACCGAGTTCTCTAGTATTGGTGTAGAATGGTGTAGAAAAGGGAGATCAACATAAGGAGCCAAGAAAGAGCAGTGACAAGGTCTTGGAAGCATACAAAAGTCAAGGGTATAATTCATGGTCATGTTACTTGTCAACTAAAATATTATAAGAAGAATTACTTGTGGGTTTTCCTCTCAAAGTGGGAGAGGTTTTGGCCCTAGATGGAATAGCCTAAATTTGTGTCTCTTGTGTTTTTAGTAATTGAATTGATGAAAGACCTAATAATATAATAAAGAGAAGACCTAAGTAAGAAAACTAATCTGAGAAGTAATTATCAAGTAGATAATTGAATTAAGATAATCCCTACCAAATTCTCAACAGGGAGGCCACCAATATCTAAAAAATTGAGATGCGAGAAGAAAAAAGAGGAGAACACATTGTAAAAGAAAAACACAAATAATTTTTTTAAAGCTGAGAATAACTATAAAATCTACATTGTGGTGGAAAATTTGTCATGTTATAAGATGTGACTTGTTACTTACAACATTGTTTAGTTACAATACCATAGCGAAATTCCATGGGTGAGTAAATAACATGGGTGAATGAGTAGCATGGGTGGACGTCACTTACAATACCATGGGTGGATGCCACTTATAATACCATGGGTAAATTCCATGGGTGGGTGAATATTCTATGGGTGGCTAAATACCATGGTTGAATGAATACCATGTGTAGAAGTCACTTACAATACCATGGGCAGATAAATACCATGGGTGGACGAATACCATGGGTGGATAAATACTGTTATGAAACCATCTCCCAGAATAGAAAAAAATATAGATCAATGACTTAGAAATCAGCCTCTTCGAGGGGGGAACCTCCTTTACATTACATAAATGACCAATTATTGGACGATACAAATGACAAAACCTACCTTCTATAAATAGGAATCTAAGTGGTTACAATATAACAGTATGGGCACCACATGGGCACAAAAATAAAAATAATGGTGCTACACCTCTGGGGCACAATAATAACAATATGGGGACTACATGGGAACAACAATAATAATAATGTGGCTACATCAACAATAAAAAAGGGGCTACACTAGTATTATAGTGAAATAACATGCCCCTCTCCTTAAAATAAGTGTTTTCCTCAATACTTGGAAGATCTCGAGGATTCTGTATAAAATTCTCATCCTCCCAAGTGGAATCTTCAGTGGATAAGTTCTCCCACTTGATGAGATAATTTGAAATTGATCGATTTTGTAGTTGTAGCCGTAAAATATCGAGTCGCTACATCAAAAATTATCTCACTGCGATGTTGATATGCATGTTGTTTCATTCGATTATGTACCAAATTTAGGTTATCCTTTATGAGTTGGAAAACTTGTTGTTGATGCTCAATGTAATCTTCCACTGCTTGAACCTTATAATTTTCTCTTAAAGATGATTTCAATGTTTGAAAGTCTAGTGAGCATAATTGTGCTATTATCCCTCATTGTTCTTTCTTGAGAAGCTTTTTCATGCCATTGGAGCTTTTTATATTTCTTTCTTTCCTTGTGATACCCCTTATTTGAACTTCTTTTTCTTTCTAAAAAAAATTCAAGAAAATTTCTTGAAAAATAAAACCTATTGTTGTTGGAATCACGATTTCTGTTAGACCAAAACCCACAGGTGTTAGTCTCTGCTACAATTTCCATAGTTAATATCCATGATTGGTGGTTATTCCATGTTGCAAAACACACTGGGAGCGTTGAACCCAATGTCCAACAATCTCCCCCCCAACGTGAGCCGAATGAGTTTCGAACTCGAGACCTGTCGCTCTAATACCACTTGTTGTAATCACAATTGTCATTAGACCAAAACCCATAGGAATTAGTCTCCACTAAAATTTTTAGAGTTAAGATCCACTAAAGGTAGTTCTTCCATGTCGTGAAACACATGGGGAGCATTGAACCCAATGTCCAACAATTGCACCCAAAAATATTAACCATTGAACTTGTTGGGTCGGATAGAGGTCAATTTATGTGACAACTCTATTGTTCCTTCATTTAATAATCAACCCGGCGTAAGTATTTTTATTTAAAGAGTGTCAGCACAGTGTATGCAAGTTAACTGGTCTACGGGTGCTCATTGTCAATGTTCAAAAGGAATTACTAACTTTGGAAGCTTGCTGATCCTAGGGAAGGTGTCTTAGATTGATCTTTTAGCCTAAAGCTAAGTAAGGGGATTTGATGTTTCTCTATAGGAGTAAAACAATAGTTCTATTAAACTGAACAACAGTCTAGATAAATCAAGCAAGAATTGAAATGACAGTAATGAAATTAAGGATAACAGTAGTCTAACTAAATTGTTTCATAGATGGAATTGAATTGAATCGATGACCTAGTGATCTAAATAGTAATGAAGCAGCTATATAGCAAGCAATATAACTAGAATGGTGACTAGCTGTGTAATAATGAAACAACAGTTAAGCAATATGACTAGCTGTGCAATAATGAAACAACAGTAGAACTAAGCAATATAACTAGCTGCGCAAAAATGAAACAGTAGTATAAATAAGCAATATAACTAGCTGTGCAATAATGAAACAACAGTATAACTAAGACAGTAGTAACGAAAAACAATATAACTTAAACGGGTCAAATAACTCACACAACTATAATTAAGTAATTTTGCAATGGAGTTCTCTTTAAGTCTTAATTAAGCAACACTTGGTCAATTGATTAATTGCTTTATTTTGCCACACAATGCATGGACATGCAAAATACTGAAATCAATCTTCCTACGGCCTAGAAATTAATTATCATAACAACAGAAGAATCGGAATTAACAAAATGTTATCATAAAAGTGATTGCACTTGTCTTATTCTAAGAACGCGACTGCTAATCATTCATTAAAGAAGACGAGTTGTAATTATATCAAATGGAAATATGTATTATAACTGCACCAAGTTAAGATATATCGATTCTGTAACTTCTTAGAACATGAAAACGTGTGTGGAGCTCCCAGAGGTTGGGCCCAGACCTAGAGAAGCCTCAACAGTGAGGAAAATTCAGAAGATAGTTACTCAAAACTCTCTGCTACATCTAGGAATGCTACAAAATGTAATTAGACAAATCGTTCTTAATTTTTTCTTATTATCCCATTCTGTTCTTTGCCCTTTTAAAGGCAATATTTGAAATTTCAAGAATGTATATCAAACGATAGCCCGCTAAACGTGGCTATCTTTTGAGTTCTTAGACTCGATCTGCTTGTTCGCCTTCTATTGGCCGTTTGGACTGCTTAGGACTTCTTGTGCTTGCATCTATAGATTGGCTTTCTTCTAATTTTGGTTTAGGCATTCCTATTTTCCTGCAAGTAAAGACAAAATGAGTTAGTTCCTTATTATAAATCGTCCTTTCTATTATCAGTCGGATTGTTTCCATTTTCATAATTTTTATTCCTTATTGTTAATATGAAGAGGGATTTTCTTGAAATTACAATATGATTTGCAGTATTCAATGGGTGAAAATCATACCTTAGTCTGGGCCCAACATGTTCCCCTGCTTACCTTGTTGCATGTCCTCATGGAAACAAATGATTAAGATGTAACTGAGTTAAAGAATAGGCGGGGTAGGGTCTCTCATTGGGTGCTCTGTAGCCTCGCTTTCTTTTCATGAGTGTGAAGGCAGGGCCTGTGACTCCTTTTGGCAACTCACAGTCGTGATTATACTCCTCTAGAGGAAGCCAGAGGAGGGGATTTCGGTATCGACAACCCAGCCAGGCAGGCCCCATGCTGTAGACTAAGATGCTGTATAAGCGGAATCTGGAGGCAATAACCTTGAAGTTCTTGTAATTGAATGGCTCCCTATTTTTCACATTATTTATAGAGGCCATCCACCATTGTTTGGCTGTTGCTAGGGCTGCTTCATGGATGTCTTTGAAGTAATCTCATGCATTTTCAATGACATCTTTATGAAAAGGACCCAATCTAGA
This sequence comes from Pinus albicaulis, assembly GCA_034641835.2. Lineage (NCBI taxonomy): Eukaryota > Viridiplantae > Streptophyta > Pinopsida > Pinales > Pinaceae > Pinus > Pinus albicaulis. Next base: position 838,319,208 of record CM076572.1, read on the forward strand.
CTTCACACCCAACCTTCTCATGAAATTCTAATGTCCGATGATCAACTGCATGGGTTTCATAGGTTCTCCCCTAAACCATAGTTCTAGATTATGTTCTATTTTCTGAAAGATGCCATAAGCTTTGGCCCACCTGATTTGGTTCTTGGAAAATGAAAGGAAAGCTTGTAATTGTACATCTCCTATGAAGGGGGCGGGGTTGCTGTCAGTGTCATTTTCTAAAAAGAAATTATGCATGTAGAGCTCACATAAGAAGGATTGAACCTGTTCATCCTGGTCATTACAAGATTGGATAAATTCCTCTGCAGTCTAAAAGGAAGTGGATTTCCCTGCTCTCACAGCTTTAACTTTCAGAAGTAGATACTGCTCTGTTAGGAATAGGGCATAGTTAGTTTTCGGTGACCTACATGATAAAGCATCATCATACAGAGAGAAAATTGCAGAGATCTGCTCTTTGACTTGCTCTACCTGCCTTTTACTACTTTAACATTTTCCTACTCTCTTCTGAGCTGGGAAAATGTCTCATCCTCTATAAGAGAGAGATCAGTGAACTTTTTTTGTAGTGCCTCATACTCTTGTAATGGCACTACCTCTTTCCTGTACTGTGTCAGTTCATATCGTGATTGCACTAACTCATTCTGTAATATTTTTTTAGCAGCTATCTATTTTAAAGGGCCATAGACAAGGACTCCCTCTGTTTGGATCCCTTTTTCCTCTAGAAGTTTTTTCTTAGTTTGGGTGGATGTTTCTATGTTGTTTACTGCTTTTGTCTACACTCCAACTTCGGTGGTTGTCAAATTAGTTTGTGTCCCAATTTCCATAGTATTTTTTGGTTCTATTTGGGTCCCTACAATGGAAGTTTCTACTTTTGACTTCTTGACCCTTCTTTCTCTTTTCAACTGCTTCTTCAGGTGTTTCACCAGCTTCTTCAATTTCTTGCAGGTCTTTCTTAAATTCTCAATTTTTCTCATGTATGAACCTTCCCTTGTTTTTACTTCAACAGGTGGCAAGGGAGTAGAATTCTCCTTCTCAGGGGTAAGGTCTAGAATGGTGTTTCTAATTACTTCTTCAGAATTGACCTCAGTATGAGGGTCTTGATAAGGAGGAGCAATGCTACCTCCTGGTGACAAGGGAACTGTCTCTGTGTGAGATATTTTTTCCACGAGGACAGTGTCACCTAAATCAACCTGTGATTCCAATCTTTCATCTATCTGTGATTCGCCGTATACTTCATAATTATTAATGGGAGATAGGGCTTCATTATCTCGTAGTTCCTCTCCATCGGATAGGATATCTGTGTGACCAGATATGTTAGGGGAGGAAGATTTATCAGTAAATTCTTCTTGATGAGTTCTTTAATTCAAGGTTTTTCCTTATTTTCCCTAGGACTAGGGCCATTTCCTCCTCAAATCCTTGTAAGGGTGTCTACGATGGTTCTGCTCCATCTATGGCATTTGGCATTCCCTAGGGTTTTCTAGCCCATTTTTGTATGTTTGACTCTGATGTTGAGGCTTGAATTATTTTTCTTTTTGGAGGATTTACCCTAGGAGGCTCAGTTTCAGCACCCTCAGGGTTAACTTTAGGTTCCTGCACTTCTGGGTTAAATTCTAGGTTGACAAAATTGTGCCATGCTAGATGTTGTCTATCTAGCTCATGAATAATGATTAAATTTATTAATCCTTGGTGACTAACCACTGATTGGGGCCTCTTAGATTTTCTTAGTCAAACAGTTGTATCATGCAATACAGAATTTAAATATCCAGGAAAATTAATTGAAATTTTTTGTTTGAGTGCAGCTAAGAGTTTAAGTTGCCGAGGTTTTAGCGCTTCTTGACATCCTTCATATGCTATGAATCTTCAGATTAATACCACCAACTCTTGTCATGGTTGGTGTAAGGAAGTAGGAGCAATCCCTCTAGCTTTTCGTTCTAGTGGTTCGTCTAGGTCTTCGTATAGCGCTATTGCTTCTCGCATGAGTAGATGCTTTTCTACCCATGTTTCCCCTCGTGTTCGTATTCCAGAAACTACTGCTATGATTTCTTCTCTGACAGGTATGGTTCGGCCTTTTACTCTGGTTTTCCCATCCTGCAAATTTTAAAGGAATTCGATTGCTATTTTTGTATTGTGCCCTTGTAATCTATGCACATGTGTCAGCCATCCTACTCACTGAAGAATGGTACTCGCTGCTTTTGAAATTGGGAAATTCAACAGCTCATTTCGAAGAGTATTTCCGCCCATGACTGGTATGCTCTTCTCTTCTGGTTATATTTCTTCCTGGCTTTACCATTTTGTTTGGGTACTGCATGTAAATGAAAAAGAGACTGTGGTTCTCTATAAAGAGTATCCATGTCTTAATTGTAGCATTTATCGATGTGTCTGACAGGACTTGTGCAGGGATTTCATCTGCTTGCCAAATTAAAGCCAATAACACCCCTCTCTCCTGGGAAAAGGGCGCCCACGCCCTCAGGTACTTGGAGAGATTTGACCAGTGGTGAATGCAAGCATGGGAATTTCAGATTCTGGTAGTTTTGCGCATGGAGGATGGATGGTTAAGTAATTACTTCATTTGAAGAAAACGATCAAATTTAAAAGTTTTCATGATTGAATCTTGTGCGGAGAAGGCTGAGACATGAGAGAAGACAATATTGTCATTATTATGATATGATGTCTTTATATGACTAGAAAGTTGTGATGGAAGCAAGATTTAATCAAGTATTTATTGGCATTGTCATTCCCAGGTTCGAAATATGTAATAAAATCTCTGTTACTTATTCTTATTGTGAATCATGATTGTCACTAATTTGAGTAATAGGTTTGTAGCAAAAGAAAATGGAAAAAAAGGTGTATGTAACAGTATTTTGTTATTAAAGAAGCATTCTTTCATGCCACAAGCAGAGCCATTGCTGCCAGTAGGCATTCATAGCCTCGACAGGGTTGCTTTTAAACCTGAAAAATGAGCCATAATTCCTATGTGAGAATAGTTATTTTATCATTTTGATGGAGATATCGCCATGCTGGTATGGTGGCCAGGTAATCATGGTGCCATTCACTAGAGTTGTAGCAAAATGATCAGGTCGGCTCATGATGAGACCTCCTGTCCTTCAAGTTAGTAAGAAGGTCATTACCCTAGTGTAGTTGCCATAATGGGCATGTCAATTTCTTAGAATCTTATGAACATGGTAGGTTGGCTCGTGATGAGACACCCTATCTTGTCTTAAGATACGTAGTATTTTCTTTTGTATTTTAACATTTTGATCCATTCGGAGGTCACTGTGCTGGTGTGGTAGCCAGAAAATTACAGTTCCATTCACTAGAATTCCAATAGAGTGATCAGGTCGGCTCATGATGAGACCTCCTGTCCTTCTAATAGATGAGAAGGTCATTACCCTAGTGTGGTGGCCATAATGGGCATGTCACCTATTCAATCCTTATGATCATGGTAGGCTGGCTCGTGATGAGACCCCCTATCCTCTTTTGAGATTTGCATGTCACACAATGAGTGCTAAGGGAGGCTCATTGACTCCTTAAGAGTGAGAGATGGTGAAAGAAATAGAAAAACTAATACCATTAATATCATTTGTTCCATTTCTTCATATTGTAGGTTTGTATTACTCGAATAGTGAAAAAATACATATCATTATAAGGTCTAGGATAGTTTGATATCATATTCGAAGTATGGGTATTTTTAGCCTTTGATGTATGTATAATATCAGCTTCGTGTTTAAGATTTGTAGTATCACAAGACATCATATGTAGAATTTTATGATTTTATTTCTCTCTTTCAAGTGCCATTCCCTACTCAAGGTTATTCAATAAAAATAATGGCTATTTAAGACATTTGGAAGCAGCTATTTTTAAAGAAAATGTTGAAAAATGCTAAAAAATGCTAAAGAAAAAAAAATACTCAAAAAAGCTCAAAAAAATGGGTATTTTGTTGAAGGAACAGTCAGGTTGTTCAAAGATGGAAGAAAAGTTGTTTCCAAATGGAACAACACAAGCAGCACGGAAAAAGAATTGTTTTAAATTTGATTGAACCGTTGTTGTTCAGAAATTGAACAACAATTGTTCCAGGATTGAACGACAAAATTTAAAAACCCGGAAAAATTTTGTTCAATTTTGTTGAACCGCTATCGTTTAGGATTTGAACCGCAACTATTCTAGATTTGAACAACAAAAATTAAAAATTAGGTAAAAAGATCTTCAATTATGTTGAATCACTACAATTCAAGATTTGAACAACAACTATACTAGATTTGAACATCAAAATTTAAAAACACGGTAAAGAGCTATTCAATTTTTTTGTACCGCTGCCATTCAGGATTTGAACAACAAATGTTCTGGATTCGAACAGTAAAAGTTAAAAATGTGGTGAAAAACTGTTCAGTTCTGTTGAACGATTGCTGTTCAGGATTTGAACAACAACTATTCTAGATTTGAAGAGAAAAAATTAAAAACACAGCAAAAATCTATTCAATTTTCTTAAACCGCTACCGTTCAGGATTTGAACAACTGCTGTTGTGGATTTGAATAGAAAAAATTAAAAATGTGGTGAAAAAATTGTTTAATTCAGTTGAACTGGTGCTGTTCAAAAATTGAACAGTAGCCATTCTGGAATTGAACAACAAAACTTAAAACTACAGAAAAAGGGCTGTTCAATTCGGTTGAACTACTACCGTTCAGAAATTGAACAACAACTATTCTATAATTGAATGGCAAAACTTAAAAACTCGAAAATAGGCTGTTCAATTGAATTGAATTGCTGCTATTTGAAAATTGAACAATGGCTATTGATAAGTTGAACAGGAAAGCATAAAAACTCAACCAAAAATCTGTTCAATCAATTGAACTGCTGTTGTTCAAAAATTGAACAACAACTATTCATAAACTGAACAAAAAAGCAAGAAACTGAAAACAACACAACCTTATAATGAAAAATGGATTGAAAATGGGATGAATATACAATTATATACATAATTTACAAGTGATTTTGTCAAACCTCTCATGTACTTGAGTTTGTGAGGTTGTCACCCCCTTGCGCCACAACCTAGATTGTGGGATCTTCTCGTGCGTGTTGACAAAAAGATTGCTTCATGAGAGGTTTGTGATAGAGGCATACTCTGTGTCCGTTAACTCGAAATGTTGAGCTGGATCTGTCTATCATGGTCAAAGTGAGGGTACCATTGCTCTGCACTTCCTGAATCTCATATGGACCAAGCCATCTTGTTTGCAGTTTTCCTAGAAAGTCTTGGAATCTGGAATCGTATAGGAGTGCCCAATCTCCTTTTTGAAATACTTTATTTTTTATTAGGTTATCGTGCCACTTGGCTCGTTGTTGTTGAATGATCATTGTGTGTTGCAAGGAAAGCAGTCAGATTTCATCCAATTCATTTATTTGTTGAAGTCTTTTAGTTTGAGCATCTGTTAAGTCCAACCCTTCTTCCTAGGATGTTATCAGTGTTTTGATTTCAAACTCAATATGGAAGATAGGTTCTCTCCCAAATACTAGCTGATATGGTGAATATCTAGTGGTATTTCTCCAGGTTGTTCGATAAGTCGATAACGCTTCTGGCAGTTTAGTGGCCTAGTCCTGGCGGTTTGCTACTACTGTCTTGGTAAGGATCGCCTCTAGGACTTTGTTAGTGCTTTCGACTTGTCTGTTTGCCTGTGGGTGGTAAGGAGACATAACTCTATGAATGACATGGTGATTTATTAAAGTAGATATGATCTTATTGCCTGTGAATTGTGCCCCCCCATCGGTTATCACTTCCCTTGGTAGTTCGTATCATACAAATAGTTCAAAGAGAAACTTAATTACTAATTCTTCCGTGGCTCTTGGCAAAGCTACTGCTTCCACCCATTTGATAACATAATCTATGGCAACTAATATGTGGGATTTCTAGTTTGATGGTGGATTAAATGGCCCAACAAAATCTAATTCCCATCGTTCAAATGGTTCCACCACCAATTGTGGTTGCAGCGGCATTTCATCAGCTTGGCCTAGACGACCCATCCTTTGGCAGCTATCACAAGAATGGACGTACTTCTTTACATCTTTAAAAATTGTGGGTCAAAAATAACCTAATTGCAGCATTTTATGCCGCGTCTGTCAGTCTGCAAAGTGACCACCGCAGGGTTCATCGTGACAGGCACATAGGATGTCATGGATTTCATCCTCCCTTATGCATCGGTGTATCTGCATATCAGCCCCTGTATGAAATAAATATCCTTCAATCCAGGAGAATCGTGAACTGCATTGTACAATCAACTTCCATTATTTTGCTGTCAAATGTTTGGGTAGCTTCCCAACTACCAGATAATTTGCGACATCTACATACCATGGGGTTTTGACTGCTACACCAAACAGGTGTTCATCTAGAAATTGATTGTGGACTGTTGATCAGTAATATGTTTTGGGGACTCTTGATAGAAAGTCTGTGACTACATTCTCCTTCCCTGGACGATCTCTAATTGTTATATCGAATTCCTATAATAATATTAGCCAACGAGTTATTCTTCTGTTCATGATCTGTTTATTTGCTAAATATCTGTTAGCAGAATGCTCAGTGTACAAGAATACTTGATATCCTATTATGTAGTGCCTGAATTTATTGATAGCATAAATTACAGCCAGGAAGTCTTTCTCGGTTACTGTGTAGTTTAGCTTAGCGAGGGTAAGATTCTTGCTAATATAATAGATAGCATATGGTTTTCGATCTTCTTCTTGGATGAGGACTACTCCTATTACTGTATCAAATGCATCGGAAGAGATATGAAAGGGTAGTTTCGAGTCAGGACCTTGCAAGATTGGTGCTGCGGAGACTAACTTCTTTAATTCTATAAAAGTAGTGTCACATTTTTCAGTCCACTGAAATTCAACATTGGAAGTTAAAGAATATAGAGGTGCAGATATCTGTGAGAATTTTTTTATAAATCTACGATAATATCCTGCATATCCCAGAAAACTGTGTACCTCTGTTTGTGTACAAGGTATGGCCAATAGGAGGATTACCTTTATTTTCGCTGGGTCTACCTGTATTCCTGCTGCAGAAATGTAGTGGCCTAGGATTACCCCCTCAGTCATCATCATGTGGCATTTTTCATTGCTTAGACACAATGTAGTAGAAATACATCATTCTAATACCTTGTCTAATGTTTCTAGTGCTTGATCAAAATCTTCCCCATAGGGCGTAAAATCATCCATATAAATTTCAAGTCCTTCATTTATTAAATCAGAAAGAATACTAATTATGGCTCTTTGAAATGTTGCCGGAGCATTACATAATCCAAATGGTAACACTCTGTAAGAGAAAGTGCCCCATGGGCAGGTAAAGGTTGTCTTATCTTGATGTTCAGGGGCTATTTGTATCTGATTGTATCCACTGAATCTATCAAGAAAAGAGAAAAACTTTTTCCAGCTAATGTGTCAAGGACTTGGTAAATAAAGGGAAGGGGGAAATGATCTTTCTGAGTTTCTTTATTTAATTATCTATAGTCCATGCAGATCCTCTACTTCCCATTCTTTTTAGGGACAACCACCAAAGGGGAGACCCATTTGCTATCTGATATAGGATAAATAAAATTTACATCTAGGAGCTTTTGGAGTTCTTCTTTTACAATTTCTTTTAAATGGGGATTCATTCTTCGTTGCGGTTGTCAAACATGCCGAGTTTCTCTATCAGTATAGATATGATGCGTGCACAGTTGTGGGTCCAAGCCCTTCATGTCTTGGTAGTCCCACACAAATGCACCCTGGTGCTTCTTAAGGATTTTTACAAGTTTCTGCCTTTGGTTGTCATCCAGGCTACTGTTAATATTCAAAATCTTACCTGGTTTGATTTCAATAGGTATACTATTACAAACAGTGGTTCTGGGATTATATTGGGTCTCAAAGTCTGTTACGATATTTTCTTTCCCTTAATGCTTGACTCAGTGTTTTCATCATTTAGCATTTCAAATTTTCAGTTTTGGGCGGCTATTTCATCATGTTACTAATGAAATCATCTTCAGTCTGATTTTTAAATTCGAGAACCTCTACGAGTGTGAGGGGTGGATGGATGTTTTGCTCCCAATATGTATCTAGATGTTTGTGAATTTTTATTGTGGGCAGACTTGGTTTGGTAGGCGGATAAATTACAATGTTTTTTACAGAACTTCCTCTTGTGATAGTCATGTTGCCTGTTCGGAAGCTTATGTAAGCATCTGCCGTGGCTAGCCAAGGCCGCCCAAGAATCAATGGGTGCCCTTCCATCTTGTTTTTCAGATTAATGACTACAAAATCAGTAGGGTATTCCCATTAGTCTACTGAGACCATAATGTCTTGCAGTATACCTTCTGGTCTAATAACAGATCTGTCAGCTAATTCCAGGAGTGTGGCTGTAGGTTCGAGTACTGAAATAACTATTTTTTCACAAGCTCCTATAGTTAGGATGTTAATGGCTACCCCAAGGTCAACCAGTGTGTTTGGAAATGGTTGTCCAGAAATTTGTACGGTTACAATGGGTTTCCTGGGTCTTCATATTTCACAGGTGGTTCTCTTCCTAACAATAGGTCAGACAAAGTTCCTACTACATGAACGATAGGTGCAGCGATTGTTTTCCTAATTTTTTTCTTTCCACATATCTCCTTGATTGTTTTTGCATAGATGGGAATGTCCTGGATGGCCTGTAGAAGAGGAATTTTGACACAAATATTTATTAACTCCCTCAGGATGTCAAATTTTGGGTTGATTATAGGTTTGGGTAAGTTTAATCTCTCAAGAAATGGTGGTGGAGTTATTTTAATATCTTCGGGTCTTTGTTGTTCCATAGTTTCCTCGTCTTTACTTGTTTTTGTTATCTCTGTTGAGCTAGGCCCTGTGGATGTTTCAATTTGGCATTGAGGTGGAGTTGGGGCCTCTATGGTTAATATTGTCCATCCCGATATTAACCTCAATTCATTTCACTTTTTTTGTTCGTTGTTGGGTTTTCGATCCTCTATGATCTGAATTAATTGAACTAATCTATTATTGGGGTTGGGATTGGGTTGGGCTGGTAATTGAGGTCATATGACAAGCTGTTGGTTATGCTGAATAGCGTAAGGGGCTAGTAATTGTTGGGTTCCTGCTGCTGTCGATAAATTTCCCATCCCTGTAGGTCAATGCCAGTTCTAATTGTTGTTTTGAGTAAGGGGTTTGGCCATTGGTTTTGATAAGGAATATTTTGCCAATAAGGGGGAGAACTAGGGAATTTTTGCCACTTACTTCCTGATGGATTTTGCGTAGGCCATGGTGGGATAGGGAAGGTTTGGTTTGGCCAAGTTGGGAAGGGGTTTTTAGTCTGTCAAGTTGTTGTAGGTTTTTTCTAGTTGTATTGGGGCACTGGAAAGTATTGAGGTAGGTCTTGCGGTATGCTAGGTCGTGCCTGCCATTGTCGACGCTGATTTATTAAATATACTGGTTCTGTTTCTTCTTTTGCTTCTTTGTATATGGCTTTTAGCCAAGGGAGTGAAGGAAACTGGTCCATAGTATGATCCTTAGTGAATATAGCACATATCTGGACCATCTCTAAAGGAAACTCCCTTTGGCTGTGCTTCTTTCGAAATTTTGAGCAGAAGACGACCAGATTTTGTTCAGCTATAGCTTGTTTTTGTTTGGCTTGCAGAACATCAAGTTGTGTGTTCAAAGTGCCCAAGATGTCGGTTTTGAATTTTTCTAAGAGATTTCTGAATTATGACCTAGTTACATTTCCACTGGTCTGCTTAAGATCGCACCCAATAGGTTTGTTACGTGAGTTACCCCGGGAGCATCTAATACATAAGGAGATAATCTCATCATATTATTCTTGATAAATATCTCCTTTTCCCATTATGTTAAGTAATTCGACCCATTCCTCCTTCATCCCCTTAAGTATTGTGGCTTTCAAAATGTCCTTAGACAACGTAGTGTATGGGGATCTTTGTAAATTGTATTGAAATATTTATACGTATTCCTCTAATGTTTCATTGTCTTTTGCGGTCATGTTAAAGATTTCATTCTTTAGGTCTTGGGTTCGAAAATAGTCTTGGTATTTGGTAAGAAAGACATTCTTCATTTGGTCCCAGTTGTTTATAGTTCCCCCTCCTCACCCCATGAATGAGCAGAGAGCCGTCCCTTTCAAGGTGGAGGGAAATAATTTTACTTTTCTGGGGATCGGTGGTGTAATCATATCCTCTGCATAAGACATCAAATTTAAATAAGAATGCATCAAGATATTTTGTGGTTAATCCATGAAAGGTGGGGATGTTATGCAAGGGGATGGCTTTCATAGGGCCATTGGCAGCATGATCAACGATGGGGTACTCCAATGTTGATGTTTGCCTCTGATTTTGATTTTGATTTTTTCCATTTGATCGAAAGGTGCCAGAAATCTTCAAGAATTTCTTGATCTAGAGGGAATATTTTAACAAGCTTGGAAGGTGAATGTGGTGGGGGTTTTACAACACTTCCTTGATCTAGGATTCTAAGAAGTTCTGTTTCGATTACCTTTTTAGGGGACTTTGGTATCTCTATGTGAATTTCTCCACTAGTTTCTCCCTTGACTTCTTGCAAATTGCAAGAGCCTCCCTCTTTTGAAAGATCGATATTTTGATGAATGGTGGTCTGTAGGCTTTGCTCCGACCCCTCTGTCTCACTGTGAATCTCGGCATGGGCTACAGATGATGAGGCTACCGCCCGAGGGAGTATATTAGGATTTTTGATAGAAGTAGGTTTTGGTCCTATAGATGCCTGAGATTCAGCTTTCTTAATGATTTCATCTATGTATGTTGTCCTCCCAAGGATCACCGTTCCTTTGGGTTGTGGTTGTGACTGTTTTTGGGTTGCTTCTATTTTTTTGTTAGGCATAAAATAAGACCACCTATCCTATGGTTCTTATACAATTTGTTGGTGGGCGGGCTAAAGGGAAAGCATGTTTCTTACCAGCACGCGCGTTCTTACCTTCCATTTTCAATACCCAATTCCTCACAGAAATGGAAAAAGAATGAATTAAAAGAGATAACTCTCAACACTATCCCGGCAACGATGCCAAAATGTTGGATCAGATAGAGGTGACTTTTTGCGACAACTCTATTGTTCCTTCATTTAATTATCAACCCAGGGTAAGTCTTTTTATTTCAAGAGTGTCAGCACAATATATGCGAGTTAACTGGTCTACGGGTGCTCTTTTTCAATGTTCAGAAGGAAATACTAAATTTGGAAGCTTGTTGATCCTAGAGAAGGTGTCTTAGATGGATCTTTGAGCCTAAAGCTAAGTAAGGGGATTTAATGTTTCTCTATTGGAGTAAAAAAAAAAATCTATTAAAATAAACAATGATCTAGATAAATCAAGCAAGAATTGAAATGACAATAATGAAATTAAGCAGAACAGTAGTCTAACTAAATTTTTTCAGATAGGGAATTGAATTGAATCGATGACCTAGCGATCTAAGAAGTAATGAAGCAGCTATACGACTAGAAATATAACTAGAATGGTGACTAGCTGTGTAATAATGAAACAACAGTTAAGCAATATGACTAGCTATGAAATAATGAAACAACAGTAGAACTAAGAAATATAACTAGTTGCGCAATAATGAAACAGTAGTATAACTAAGCAATATAACTAGTTGTGCAATAATGAAACCGCATTATAACTAAGCCATTAGTAACGAACAACAATATAACCGAAACGGGTCAAATAACTCACACATCTATCATTAAGTAATTTTGCAATGGAGTTCTCTGTAAGTCTTAATTAAGAAACACTTGGTCAATTGATTAATTTCTTTATTATGCCACGCAATGCATGTAGATGCAGAATACTGAAATCAATCTTCCTACCACTTAGAAATTAATTATCATGACAACAGAAGAACCAGAATTAACAAAACGTTATCAAAAACATGATTACACTTGTCTTATTCTAAGAACGTGACTGCTAATGATTCATTAAAGAAGAAGAACTGTAATTATATCAAATGGAAATATGTATTATAACTACACCAAGTTCACAGATATCGATTATGTAACTTCTTAGAACATGAAAACGTGCATGGAGCTCCCTGAAGGTTGGGCCCAGACCTACAGAAGCCTCAGCACTGAGGAAAATTCAGAAGACATTTACTCAAAACTCTCTATTACATGCAGGAATGCTACAAAATGTAATTAGACAAACTTTTCTGGATTTTTTCTTACTATCCCATTCTGTTCTTTGCCCTTTTAAAGGCTATCTTCAAAATTTTGAGAATGTATCTCAAACGACAGCCTGCTATGCGTGGCTGTCATTTGAGTTCTTACACTCACTCTGCTTGTTCACCTTCTATTGGCCGTTGGACTACTTAGGACTTCTTGTGCTTGCATTCGTCGATTGGCATTCCTCCGATTTTGGTTTAGGCATTCCTAGTTTCCTGCAAGTAAAGACAAAAAGAGTCAGTTCCTTATTATAAATAGTCCTTTCTATCATCAGTCTGATTGTTTCCATTTTCATGATTTTTATTCCTTATTGTTAATATGAAGAGGGATTTTCTTGAAATTACAGTATGATTTGCAGTATTTAATGGGTGAAAATCATACCTTAGTCTGGGCCCAACAGAACTCTTACTAGAACATAAACACCACCAATTGGAATGGAAAGAATTGGGCTATTAGATACATATTCCCCATGGTTAGCTTGATGTTATGGCACTTTCTAGAGAAATGTATAGTTCCTCCATTTGAAACCACCACTTGAAACTCTTGTTCTGCGTATAGGAAGAAATTCAACTCCTTGACTATCGTACAATGAATAAAATTATGGGTAATATCTCAATCAATTAGCACTATTACCTTTTTATTCTTGATATGTACTTCTATCTTGAGAGTTCGAGGAGTGGTAATTCCTCCCAATGCATTACAAGATATGGTCGTAGTCATTTCTTATTTATCTAAGGTCCTTTCCTAGTGTATATCCTCTTCTTTTAAAGTTTCTTGTTCATTTTCTTCCTCATTCTCTACAAACTTATGACCTTTAGTGTATTTTCTATCACAAATATAACAAATCCCTTTTGTTATATTTTCCTCCAATTATTATGGTGTCAACCCTATAGGTTGTGGAAGGCTAGGAGGAGCAACACTTCCATGTTTATAGTTGTGAGTGATAGGATTCCTTGTTTCCATAATTTTTCTTTCAATTTTTCTTGCCCAACATAATACCTTCTCCAATGAATCGGGTTCCCAAAGTCGAACCTCGTGTTGGATGTTATCCTTTATAGTCGCTATGAAGACATGAATCCTATGCTCTTATCAAATATAGTTTACCCTTATATTAATTTTTTTAAAGTCCTTAATGTATTCCACCATTGAACCCTTTTGTTTGATATTTATCAATTGGCAAAATATGGTGTTGCTTTCTGTATCCTCAAAATGTGTTATCATTTCCTATGTAAAAATCGACCAAGTGACAAGGTGTTTACAAGAACAAACCCATTGATACCATACAAATGGATTTTTTTCTAAATATAAAGTTGTAATGCATACCTTTTATGTGTTTCTCACATTATGGAGATCAAAATGTTGCTCCATCTGTATTATCCATGGTACTGGATCCTTGCCATAAAAATTCCTCATATTGATGTTTCAAATATGGTGGGCCTTCAATCCAAAGTTAGAATTTATGAAATCATGATTAAAATTTCTTTTGTTCTAATTATGAGTTGCATATGCTACCTTATCACCATTAATAATAATTTCTTGTATCAACTTTTTCAAACTTTCTATGTCTTCTTTTAGACCATTCTTCAAGTCTTCCATGTTTCTTCTCAGTTTTTCTTATATACCATCAATATTAGCTCCCATTAAATTATTCAAATAATCCATATTTGTTTTTAAACCATTCTTCAAATAATCCACATATTATTTTAAGGCATCCTTCAAATGGTTCGTCTTAGCTTCCATTTCATTTTTAGTTACTCTTTGTGAGAGAGAAATTTGTTTCACTTGGTGTCATAATTTTGATTTATCATGTTGCACTTATTCCTCTTCATGGGTCATAGTAGAGGTTTATGATGGTTTAATGGATGTGGTATTATTTTTGGGAGGAATTTTAGAACCCAATATTGATATCAATTCTTCAATTTTCCCTTGGAGTCACTTCAAGTTGATCTTTTTAAAAAAAGTTATGCAATATGAAAATAATACACACTTTTTTATTACTTTTGAGGAGCTAAATATTGAACCTTATGTATCTCTATCATTTCGAATCCAAAATATTTTAAATTCTATCCTTTAGTAGCCCTATGAGTCCTCTTTCCAATGCCATAGGTCAGGCATAATTGGATTCTTCAAGATAAATTTATGCATGATCTCCCACAATGACCTAATGATGGACTAGTTCAGTAGAGATAACTTGTACAATGTTCCACATGTCCCTGTTTCGACCTTTGGCTCTAAAATTGATATAAAAGATAGTCCAGTCCATGCACTTTTGACCCATCTCTACATATTTCAAATATGATTCCTGAAATGAAAAATATGATGATTTTCCCTAGTCTCCTATTTCATATGAAATTCTCGAGCATGCAGAATCCCTAACTTCCTTAGATCATATCTTTGAAAATATAGTGAACGAATAACTGAAAATTTTATAGTAATTTTAGCGATATTTCGACTCCATGTGGTAATAATTTAAGCTTTTGAATCCTCTTAAAAATAAGGTTATAGAAAATATTCTAAGATGACCTGTTTGAAGAAGTGTCATATACCAAATGTTATGAAATCAACTCAAAAAATAGAGGAAAGGATAGATCAATGACTTAGAAATCAACCTCTTTTAGGGGGAAATCTCTTTTACATTACATAAATGAACAATTCGTGAATGATACTATTTTGGTAAATATGATGCATAAAAATATACATTTGTTCTTCACCAATAATATTTTTATTTTGAACATTTACCTTTCCAATTCTCAAATTTTTGGTGGCTTCGTCATGTTTTGAATTTTTCAATGTCAAAAAACATTCATGGAAAATACTGTCCTATTTTGCAATTTTCTGTATTGTCTTTTGCTTCTCTTCTAAGTAATAAGTAACCCAGTTAGATGGTACACTTATTTTATTTTCCAGGTTTATAACTTCTTGAATGCTTTCTCTATTTACATAATGTTTGGATTTGGTTGTTTGAACCATATGGGATTTGTTTGAAACGTATTGCTGGAGAGTCTCTCTGTCATATTGAAAACCCAATAGCTCACTATGAACCATTTTTCCAATACTAGGGTATTTTCTCTTCCCTAGACTCAAGGATGAGGTTGGAGCAATACTAGGTGTGGAGCTGGTGATTGCTGTTGAAGATTTATAAGATTTAATGTTTGTATCTTGAGAAATTTCATGAGCATCCATTAGGAATATTTTATATTTTATTCTCTGCAAGTATTATAAATTATATTCTGTGTCAACATACTTTGAATTAGACAAATATTTTGAGAACTTTTCTTACACATTATGAGATACGTAAATCTCATTGGTCCTTTTTTTTGGAGGTAATTTAGATTATTAGAGTAAATCATAAAATAAAATCCATCTTGAATGATTAAAAACGAAATTGCAAATAGCATAGGGAAAAGTAAAAGAAATATTAAATTGATAAAATGGATTGTGTATTGCATGTGATATAGTTGATAAGATCGAGTGACTATTGCATGGGCTGAAAAATTTGTTGGAGTTCATGTGTTCATGAGGTGCAAAAAGAACAAATTCAAATATCTAGAAAATTGTGCAAAGAAATAAATACCTTGGAGAGAACGATGCGAAATAAGTTGAGAGTTTGAGAAAATGAATTCTTGAATAACACTAGATTCATTAGGTTGTAACCCTAGGAAGATATTTTCTTCTCATAATTTTCTTCACACAGTTTTAGGCACATGTCCACTACAACATTTATTAATTCACTAATGAAAATGTCCTTAATTCATTTCTCTTCCAACCACAGATTCATATACCGCTCGGTTGATTGCATAAGTGAAAATAACTTGTTTCGTTTCTTTAGTACTTAATTCACTCTCAAAATTTGCTAAGCAATTTTCTGCTCCAGTACGAATTACCAATTGTTATTATTTCATGGGTGAAAGCTACTACATACAACACTATCAATAAATATCAATTGAAAATATCAAAGCCAACATTTATGGGAAGTTGTGGAAATAAGTGTCGATATTACAAAACCATATTTTCAACTAAATATATATTTGTCTCTTGTTTTAATATAATTTAAATGCACACAATTAGAAATTGAAATTTGCGATTAAAAATAAGGCTCCAGTCTACATGTGCTAGGTTTTGGAAGGTTTTACAATACTTTTTTCAATTTAATTTACTCAAAATCAAATAAGAATCCAGTCTACATGTGCTAGGTTTTGGAAGGTTTTACAATACTTTTTTCAATTTAATTTACTCAAAATCAAATAAGAATCCAGTCTACATGTGCTAGGTTTTGGAAGGTTTTACAATACTTTTTTCAATTTAATTTACTCAAAATCAAATAAGAATTTGTGGAATCACGAGTTTGGGTTGAATTTTTTTTCATAATCTAATTGTCTCACAGGTTTTTGAAACTGTTAAATCCATTTAGGTAGTCAAAAGCTCATTTTAAACAAAAGAAAATAAGATCTAGCTCAAAAAAAATTCACTATATTTTGGTAAAGAAGTCGAAAACATAACATGTTTAGAGAATGTCCAAAATGAGTATGAATTATTTGTGATTATGGTAGTTAGCGTTGAAACTTACAACAATAACTATAAACAATGGAAAATAAATATTCTGCGCAAACACTCTCAAGTACCTCCACCACGAATTCATTTGCTGATTGAGGAAGCCCCCACCACTAAATCGTTATCAATTCGTTTTATTTTTATACTGAAGTATGAAAAGCAGTACAGAAAAATTTATTTATGAATATTTTATTACGTTTTTTTCAATATCATGATAAAAAATAAATTCCAATTGGAAGCCTACACATTTTACCATGATTTCTGACAAATTCTTTCACCTAGTAATGATACGAAATTGAACATTAATGGTAGGTGGTAAAATATATGTCGAAAGTAAAAAATATTGCGTTCATTTATTTTGGAAATAATTATTTCTTTAATATTTTCGATATACATTTACTAAGTAGCAGGAAATTTATGAAATAAAATCAATATTATTTCATTTTGATCACGTGCATCGTTATACATGTAGTCGATACAATGGTACAAAGATAGTGTGTGCAGATGTAATTACTTAGCTCCAACAAAATGGTTCCAAGATTTTCTTAATTTTCTATAAGTAATGTGAGTTATAATTATTTAATTTTTCTTTTATATATATTTAACGCAAGATACACAATAGAATTGTTACACGTTGATTAAATAAAAAATACCAAAATGGTTTACATTTAGTCTTGTAATGAAAGCCCTTAATTAATTTTTGTTTGTGGTTAAAGTGTATTCCAAAATATGGCATTAGTTTGAGCGAATGGGAAATGGATGACATAAAGTTTCTTCGGTGGATAATCTTTTTCCTTGTGGTCATTATATACCTACATTGTCCACTACATAATAAAAGTTTTGCACAAGGAAATATAGTAATATTTATTGGGTATTTGTTGAACCTCATTTCTTGTCTCAACCACATATACCTGCATACACTAAAATATAAATTTACTTAACCATTATCAATTAGCATAAAAGTGGTGTGCAAAACAAATATGTGAATAAATTAACATCTATGAAACATCTAAAATTTACCTGCATTTGCAGTAGTTTCTTTGCAGAAAGTTAATAACGCTCTGTCATTAGAATATTTTTTTGATTAAGATGAGTAGAATGGAAGAAAGGCCATAAAAGGGATGGAAATTATGTAAATGAATAATTTATACTAAAGAAATGAGAGGAGATGTAGATCATGCCTCGGAATGAGACACCTAGAAATGAGACTCTTGCCAAACCAATCATCATCCAGGAATGGGATTGGATAATCCCTTCATGATAATAATTCTAGAGAAAATTCTAGATAAGCTTAATGGATAGGAGAGAAAGATCGATTAATTTTCTTAGCCTGGGGAAATATGCTAAGCTTAGAAAATCATGAAAGCACCACATGAGAGAAAAGAGAGCTTTTATAGAAAAGGCTAGGAAAATGTAATATTCTTAAAATTTGGCTTCTAGCTAAATGGAATATTATAGATTATTTTGTCACTAGGTAGGTGAATAAGTGAGTAGGGAGGCCCATAAATCTCCTTAGCAGCAATAAACACTTCACGTGTGAAAGGAGACCCTCTAAGTAGCTAAATAAATCACCTTTGAGTGTGAAGAAGGGTTGGAACATGTTGAATATGTCAACTTTGACAAAATCAACATCGTTGTTATGGAGGAGTGGAGATTTAATGAGGAATAAAGAACTTTTGGAGGGAGATTGATTGCATGGAGGTAGTTACCTAATTGAGTGGGGCCAAGGGAGAGTAAGCCCATAACTTATATAAGGAAGAGGATAGTAGTCATATGGGGTTATGTTTTTGGCATATTATTTTGCATATGATCTCTTTAGACTTTTGGCATTCTTCAGCTGTTTAGTTGAGTTTGAAGTGATGTTTAGTGCAGTGTGGTCTTGAGCGGGAATCCCATCTCTTTCATTGAGAGGACCCTTGGAAGAGTATTGCGCTACATTTCCACACTTAGGCTGAAGGCCAAGCTACAACTTTCTTCATCAGCATATTTTCTGCACAATATTGTGGTGTGTTGCAAGGCACAACAGTGGAGAATTAGATCAGGTGTCTTTAGAGCTAGTTTTGCAGTGGAGGAAGGTTTCCATCCATTAGGGGACCTGCAGAGAAGCCCCTTGAGCTTTATTGACACATTTAGCACCAGGATAAAGATTATTCATCTCCTATAGCGTATTTTCAACCTAGATCTGCATTATTTTAGGGAGGAGTTGCACCGGTGGTTGCAGTGGTTTTTTTGGGAGGTGATTCCTTCAGTGGAGGAGCCATTATTTCATCCGAATGATCTATTGGAGAGGATATGTAGTTTTCTACACTAGCTTTAGCCATATCTTCTCATCTCTGTTATTGCAGCATACCTTAAGCCCTAGGGCTGCAACTTACATTGGCACATTGTGTGCATTTTCTGGAAACCCTCTCGGGTTGTCTTGGAAAGCTGATGTAGTGTCCAGATCTGTATGTTTAGAATCTATTGGAGCCTATATCAATATTTTTATATCATTGTATCATCTCCAGCTATATTTATGCTTAATATGACTGCGTTGTAGCAGCTCTCCGCATTTTTTATAGAAACAACATCTCACTTTTGATAGTGTTTATCTATTGGAGGCTTGTGTGATCACCTTCTATGATTTTTGCCTCATTATTTTGTACTTATTTGCTGAATATATGATCAATAATATGGCTCTATATTGGTCTCATGGTTTCATGTGTTAAATACTTTTTGATGATTTCATTTTATGCACTATATTCCTGCTTTTTCCATTTGGGAATTTTACAATGGCATCAGAGGATAATATTGGCTTAGCTTGTGCATTCAGCCAATATGTCGTCATAAGGAGAAGATTCTCAGAATAAGAGGAGATGTACAGAAGAAAAAAAGACAAGACTCCATTATTTGGAGGAAGGGTGGAAGAGGGGCTCTCAAAGCTTCTTTTTCAAACTATGCAGAGCATTCATGAAGATATCAAGAAGATGAGAAGGGAGATGTGTAGAGAATATCCAAAGGGGTTTTAATATGATGAAAACCCTAGATTTTTACATGATGGGTGTGAGCATTCAACCACACAATTTGATCCACAATGCAGTATTATGCCTATATTTACTGTAAGAGAGTTGGAGGAAGAAGATGCACCAAAGGAGGAGACTTTGAGTGACTATATTTAGGAGTATCAATCTCAATATTAGAGATCCAAGAAGCACTTCAACTTCCAAGGGTTTTTCAAACTCAAGAGAATATAAGGCCCAACAATCACAACATAAGTGGAAGAGGTAGATTCTTGCTACCAAACTTTGATGGGTCATCCTAATGCACAACTAAGGATTGGATAGATTATCTAGACTCATATTTGCATCTACATCAAGTTTCAGAAAAGCAAGCCCTTAGGATAGTAGTGCTGCATCTTGAAGGTAAGGCTCATACTTAGTGATTTTATGAATTATCTTCATTTAATCATGAAAATATAGCTACTTATGCAAGATTCACTAAGATATTAGTGAAGATATTTGATGTAAATGATCTGAAACATATTTTATTGAGCTACCAAAACATAATCATTGAAAACATTTGCATGAGTTGGAAAGATCCAATGCACCAACTCCACTTTTGATTTCTAGTGAGGGGGAAAAAAACTTGTATGACACCTTGCCAAGGGCAAGATCCCCATTGCAAGAAGAGATTTATTCTCAAAAGGAAGACATGGAGATTCCTACTTCAAGGGAAGACCAAGATCTAGGGCCTCTCATTGTTGATGAGGTATTCACAAATATTGATGAGGAGGAAGAACAGAGAGGAAGTAATAGTACTATCACTTCAGGAGGAGAACCATCACCACATGGAGATGGGTATGAAGCTAATGCTTCAAGTGGAGGAGATTTTGCATCTTTGCAAAAGGTTCACAAGGAGCATCATGTGACAATAGTGATGGGCAGTAACACCTTGATCAAAGGAGGAGAAGAAATGGTGGAGCAACATCAAAGGATGCGGAGCATGCACCCTTGTTTATTTCAAAGGGTTTATATACATAATAAGGAGATTGTTTTTCACAGTGAAAGGAGGGACAAATCAATCCACTCACCTATACAGTCTACTTCAAACTTTGATGTCTCATTACATGGAGGCATTCCACCAGGGAGACCCCCTGATTAGAAGATGAATAAAGGGTTCTCTCAACATGGAGCAGCAATGATGTATTAGCCTAGGGAAGGATCCTTGGGAAGAGCTAGGACAACGTAGAGAACCTTTGATGGGTTCAAAGGAGGAGTGAGAAATTTTCAGATATGGACATTACTATCTTCCACTTAGCTATTTGCACTGAAATATGATTCAGAAATCTATAATGACATGATCATGGCGTCAAATGGGCACTCCATAGCATTGGAGCAGAAAATGACACTCCCACACATGAGGAAGATTCCTGAATATGGAAAGAGGTTATTAACACTCTTGCATGCGTTGGAAAAACTATTGAAGTTTTGGATGGGAAATGCCTTCGAAGAGGAGGTTGACTTCCATGTACTTAAATCTTGTCCTAGGCAAGATCAACTACAAGGGAGGAAACAAAAATGGGGTAACAATCCTCCAACATGTGGCTTTGGCATTAAGTATGTCAGAGAGGAGAGTTGTGATGTGACAAGAGCCTCATTTCAGATTTCTACAGCGATCTCATCATTGGGAAGCCTAGATTCATATTGGGAGTCCCAACTATTGGTGGAATATTCTAGGAACCTCTTCACATGGAAGGTTCTTGATGGGAAAGTTATATATGGGAGGTATAGAGTGGTTTATGAAGTCATTTATTTCCATGATCTGATCTACTTGACTAGAGACTCCAAGCTCAAGAAGGATATTCTACATGTAGCATATGAGGCACTCTCTTTAGTACATGTAGACTTCATTGAGTCTTATGACACCATCATGGAGGGATTTTATTTGGAGGATCTCAAAGAATATGTGCACCAACATATCAAGAGATATGTAGCTTGTTTGATATATAAGGAGGAAATAAACCACCTTGCAAGGTTGTTTCAATCACTTCCCCTTTTTATGAAGAGATGGGAAGGCTCATCTATGAACCTATTCACCAACTTTTTTACAATATATGGTAAGATTGTGTTTTTATGCTTATTTATCAATTAACAATGAATGTGCATTCGTTTACCATGCATTTACAACACATTTCTCCCCAGGAGAGCAAACTTCTTTGTGGATTTCGTGTTCCTTTTGGGACTGCATTCAGTGATGGGGATGACCACATTATGGGAGTCTTTGGGCAGGATACGTTTTTCTTGGATCATATTCAGCCAACACCTAATGCCCTCTACCATTTTCAAGCTGTTGAGAATCTTGTGACAACAAGGAGGTGGTTGGATGGCCACTTATTATATCATATTTTGAGGCAGCAAGAAGAAGAACAACATTGGTCTCAATTGAGGGACTATTTTCACCATCCAAAATGTCATATGACACTTAGTCCATGTTTCTTTTGGAGCCCATATGGTGATGACACTCTATTCACTATATGCATGAAGAATTTGGAAAGAAGACTTCCTAGAACCAGTGAGTGGAATCATGACATTCAAAGTGTCTTTTGGCTTCAAGAGGACTATAATATTGCAACCCAGGATCAACAGCTCCAAATTTATCATAAATGGAGAGAGAGGCAGCATAATTTAAACAACCTTACCTCTCACGTTTAGCCATTTAGCCCCTACACATTGCATAACGAGGGGATTGGTGAATGTTTCTATGAACTACCAAGAATGGATCACTTTATTTGGATGTTAGCATGGAGATGGGAGTCTCTCGTTGGGAATGAGATCCCCTATGATTGTCATCACTCCTACCTTGAGGAGGCCATTGGAAAACAAGAAGGTTTCCATATAGACCTTCCATTTTCTCATGATGAGAAACATTTGATTTATCCACCAAAGGCCAACTTGCACATTTCAGAGGAACCATTGGGAGACATAATTGTTGTAGAATATCTGAAGTAGTGGTGGATACTATTTTCTAAGGAGGCCACAAAAGGAGGAGGGGATAATTTTTCTCAACCCTTACAGTTTCTTGTGGACAAGCAAAATTTTGGAACGGAGGACTGTTATATTCCTAAAATTTAGCTTTTAGCTAAATGGAATTTTATAGATTATTTTGTCACTAGGTACGTGAATAAGTGGGTAGGTATGCCCATAAATATCCTTAGAAGCAATAAAAGCACTTCAAGTGTGAAAGGAGACCCTCTAGGAAGCTAAATAAAGCACCTTTATGTGTGAACAAGGGTTGGAACATGTTGAATAGTTCAAATTTGACCAAATCAACAAAGTTGTTATGGAGGAGTGGACATTTAATGAGGAATAACACAATTTTAGAGGGAGTTTGATTGCATGGGTGGGCCAAGGGCAAGGAATCCCATAAAGTATATAAGGATGAGGATAACATCTATATGGGGTTATGTTTTTGTCTTATTATTTTGTATATCGCCTGTTTAGACTTTTCTTATTCTTAAGAGACCTATTGGAGGAGTATTTCACTACATTTCCATACTCAGGCTCAAGGCCAAGCTACAAATTTGCTAATTAGAGCAGTTTCTACCGAATATTGTGTTGTGTTGCAGGGTGCAGCAATGGAGAATTAGATCGGGTGTCTTCAAAGCTAGATTTGCAACGGAGGAAGGTTTACATCCATTGGAGGACCTATAAAGAAGCCCCTTGACCTTTATCGACACATTTAGCACTAGGCTAAAGAGTATTCATCCGCTATAGCACAGTTTCAGCCCAGATCTACGTTATTTTAGGGAGGAGTGGAAGGGGTGGTTGCAATGGTTGTTTTGGGAGGTGATTTCTTCAGTGGAGGAGCCACTCTTTCATCCTGAGGATCTATAGGAGAATATCTATAGTTTTCTACACTGGCTTCAGCCATATCTTCTCATCTCTGTTATTGAAGCATACCTTCAGCCCTAGGGCTGCAGTGTACATTGGTACATTGTGTGCATTTTCTGGAAACCTTCTTGGGTTGTCTTGGAAAGCTGACCTAGTGCCTAGATCTATATTTCTAGAATATATTGGAGCCTATATCATTATTTTTATATCATTGTATCATATCCAGCTGTAGTTATGCTTAATATGACTGCGTTGTAGCAGCTTTCCGACATTTTTATAGCAGCAACATCTCACTTTTTAGAGTGTTTATCTATTGGAGCCTTATGTGATCACCTTCTATTATTTGTGCCTCATTGTTTTGTCATTATTTTCTACATATATATTCAATAATATGGCTCTATATTGTTATCATGGTTTCATGTGTTAAATAATTGTTGTTGCTTTCATTTTATGCACTATATTCCTGCTTTTCCCATTTGGGAATTTTATAGAAAGTGTATGAAATGTTCCATAGAAGCAAGGCCTTGCTAATAGAAATTGTGTCAAAAAGGTAGGGTAACAAATACCCATTTAAGGAAAAAATAAAGGAAGTTGATTTTGGGGCAAGGAGTTCTCAGCTCGGGGTTGAACTTGTGGAAAACAATTCTAGGTCGGATGGAGAGCAGATGTGAACTTCCAAGTATCATGTCAATGAATTTATCTGATTTTATTGAGTATTACTGTGTATTGATAATTTTTCATGATTTTATTTAGATTGTCTAACGGATCACACTATATTAGTGTCAGATTGGTTAGCCTACATTTTAATATTCTTTAATATGTTAATAATACCCTAGTATACTTAGTAATAAGTTGGTGTTTATTTCCGTAGGCAGGTATGGGATGCTAGGAAATGATGTTGTTGTACATGTTGATCTGATTTCCGTTCTATATAGTTTATTTATGAAGAAGAATTGGTGATTAAATTTCATATACTGGGATAAGAAAGAAGCACCCAAAAATAAAATTAAAAATAGTTAATTCCATAATGGATTCAAAATGATAACCTAATAATTTAAGCCTATCTAGGGCTAAGTGATTTCTATGAAAGGTAGTTGATGGGTATCTAACATTTTGGAAGAATTAACACCCAAATTAAATAAATAAAAAAGGTGGATATGGAGGTTAACGACATATAGTTAATATATCATGGTTCCAGTTATGATTTTAAGGATATGAGTAGTGCATGATGAGATTAATACAGCTATATCTTAAATTATTAGAGTATTCAAAGTCAATCCTAGTTTTTCGGATCGGGTTAAAGGGGAATGAAGGGTACTATTTACGTGGAAAAAAATATCCTTAAGAATTTTTCCAACAATTACAAATTTATATGTATTTGTGAGGAAAACTAAAATACTCATGAGAGGAGTATTGTTGTTAACAGACATACACAAGTCATTAGTTGGTAAAAAAAATAATAACATTGTAGCTAAAACTTGTCAATAGGTATATAAAATAATGAAGGTATGAATACATGAATTAAATATTGAATTCATACTAAAGGTGGAAACTAATCCTCAGGTATAATTAAAATGGAAATGTGAAATAAAAACACAATTAACTACGTGAGCAGTGAAACTTTAGGGCCAGTATCATAAGGCCACCTTTAAACCAAGTTTAGTAAATAAATTACAGGAGATACACACATAGGAAGGAATAAATTAATATGGGTTTGATTATATCCTTTAAAATTAACAAAGTACAAGATATTTAAAATTAACAAAGTATAAGATCTAATGTACTTCCCAACACCCTATCGAAGGATTAGCCAATAGAAATACTTCTACGGTATTGCCACTATTTTCTCAACCTTGAAATTCCTAGCGACACGATTGTAGTGCACTTCCCAAATCATATTGGCATGCTCGCTTGAAGGAACACAAAGGTGTACCAGGTGACATAGTAGTGCATCCTGGAGGTGAAAATTTGGAACTCGATTACCCTCCAAGATGGTTTTGTATGTATGGCCAAATTTTGGATCGATCTTGTAAAAAAGTGGCCAATTAGAAGTCTCGTTCCCACAAGAGTTGAGCACGGAGGTTATCACCATGATCAGTAGTCGGCTGAGGCACTATACAACATTATTGGTGCTACCCATATTGTACTTAATATTCAAATGAATCTATTGCAGATATGTGTCTTGGGGTTCCCATGTTTTTTCCAGATTGGCAAGACCAAAGGATGAGACAACATAATAATGGCCACTCCGTTGGGGAATGAGTGCATTTCACCTTAAAAATTCTTAGGCACTCAAAGGACCTAGAATCTCTGGTTAGATTGGTATCTCATTGCTAATGGTGGATAGCAGCCTGCTTCAAACCATCAACTCATCCACCTGGTGACTGCACACTCCATAACTCCCAAAAGACCAAATGACTCCACTGGTAGAAGACTCTGAACTGGTTGAGAAGATGTAGTGACCATCTTTGTATGAACATGGATCTAGACATGGATAGAGATACAAAGCTAGAAACTTTGTACGATCAATTAAATCGAATAGCAGACATGTTTGGTAAAGTGCTGGAGATGTAGATGGCTAATGTGAATGTAAATGTTGATGATTTAGAGCAGCCCATGCCTTCTTCAGAACAAGAACAAACTCAAGACTGAGGAAATGAACAAGACATGTATGATGCTCAAGAATCTATAGAAGATGAAGAAGAAAGTGATTGGGAACTGCCTGATTACTTACCTATGTCTTGTGTTACGCTGACTAGAGAATATCAGGACCTAATAGCAAAATCTAATAGGGAACGCTGCTTTGAGGAAAAAAGAGACCACACAGAAAATGTAGAATCTGATGTGGAAGAAGAAACAACTCATGAGCCTTGTAGCCCAACCGAGTATCATCATGATCGTGAGGACTTGTTCGAAGCAGAAAGAGATCAAGAAACATCAGAAGATCCTCAAGATTTCCTTGCAAGCATAACTAAAGATATTCTAGAAGAGGCTCAAGAAGACATGCTTCCTCCAAATCAGCTAGTACAAGAAACAGAGAACTGATATACTCCTGCTCAAAGAACCACAAGAAAATCTTCTCCTTTGACAAAAGAAGAGATTGATCAGATATTAAATCAGTAGTCCACCTCTGAGGTGTTTTATAGAACACACACTCCTTCTCATTCATTTCCTGAGTTTGATTGTACTGATCCAGAAAGCTCCTTCGTAAATCAGGGGGAAGAAAAACCTGTTGATAATCTAGTATGTTCGGTTGGAAGTATTACTTATATTCATGATTTTCCTATTGCTGATCTATCTGATGACGATGTTTTCCGAGCTGAAGATGATCTCGCAGGGTCATCATTAGTAGATTTATCGGAGGATGATCAATTCCCTTTACTTCCAGAAAGTAATGAGCCAATGGAGGCTATTTCTGATACTGATGGGGAGAGCTACGACAGTATAATAGCAGATGAAGATTCCCTGAATATTCACTCTACTTTACCACAAATCATCAGTGAGACTGGAAATCAGCAGCTTTCCTTTTCAAAAGATGAGGAGGTAAGAAAAGAAGGATTTTCTGAGCAGATTGAAATTAAGGGGCTCTCTCTTGAAAAGGAGAAAGCAAAGGAACATACCCTTGCTCAAAAATGCATAGATCTTTGCATAGAGCTCAGCACATCGGAGCAGAATATATCAAAGCTTGAAGAGGACAGCACTGCCATATATGATGAGTCCTCCAGTTCAGAAAATGAAGAAGACGAGGGAGATTCTCTTTCTCAAGAGAGTCTTATTCTTGATCTAGTGGAAGAGGAAGAAATACTGGTTGAAATCAGCCTGCCAACTCTTTGCAACCAGGTATCATTTTCATGATCCTTATGTTCATTTCCTGCAAAAATTTGAAGAAGGATCAAAGGTCTTATTGAGCAGCAAGTTGCAGATAGCAACAAAATTTTTTGTAACTGCTTGTGTGGAACAAAAAGAGTGGGAGCAACCCTACCTATCCAGCACACTCAAAGAGTTGAGAAAGAAAGACCAGTCATGGGATCACTCAATGATGGATTGGTTGCATTGGAAGACAGTGTTTGTAAGCCAGATTGTAAATATTCTAGTTAGAGTAGGGTAGGTAGGAAAAGCTCAATAAAGCTCAGCCTGTGAGCATTTAGTTACTTGTTTTTGAATTTCTAAAAAATTTTAGTCCATGAGCTATTTTGTCTTCATGCCATGGCCCACAGCAAGCCAGACAGTCTAATCCTGGCTTGATTGTTTCTAAATTTTTGTCTTAGAATGTAGAGAAGAAATCTACTAGAAAGTTTAATCCTAGAAGATATTAGATTAGGTAGAGAATCTATGAGGCCAACAGTTTAATCTAGTCTCATGGACTAATAAGGGTAGAAGTAGAATAGATGTATTTTCCTGTTTGTAAAAAATTGATGATGTTAAGGGTATGCTAGTCCAAATGCACCCAGAAAAAAAAATGTTAGGACTATAGTATGGGTAGGTAGTTGTTTGGGGAATATTTCTA
Source organism: Pinus albicaulis (assembly GCA_034641835.2). Taxonomy (NCBI): domain Eukaryota; kingdom Viridiplantae; phylum Streptophyta; class Pinopsida; order Pinales; family Pinaceae; genus Pinus; species Pinus albicaulis. The sequence continues at coordinate 838,347,316 of CM076572.1, forward strand.
CTAATATGATGTCTTCATGATTTGTGGCAGCCGATCCAAGAAAGAAAGGGATGGGCCAAGTACCAGGCATATGGCCTACACCAAACATCATTTTCATAATTCTTGACTCCTTCAAGAAGAAGCCATCCACATGTGGAGTCAGTGTTAGCCCCCTATGAATTTTTTAACAAGAAAACAGGGGGCTAAAATTCTTTTGAGCCTTCAAGGAATGCATTTCCTATGAAAACACATCATCCTTGAAGCCTCTTTGTGCCCTTTTTCCTTTGATAAAATCCTCACTAATTGTTTCCAATTAAAAAGGCTCTCTGTTTGTGAAGAAATTGCCCAAAAGGCCTTTTCCCCCCTATTTCATCTCATTTAAACCTTTGTTTCTTCACCTTCTTTGCCTCTCTCTTAATTCCTCACTAACCCCATAAAATAACCCTAACTCCCCTTTTAAGCCTTATAATACCTTTATTCGGTCTTAAAATCTCTATATTCCTTCTATCAAAACCCCTTTAAGCCTTAAAAATAATCCTCCTTTTGGCTTGAAAGCATCCATTTGACATATGCGGGTTAAGCCCCTTTCAGCCAGGCCCCCTTAACCACTTCCCCCATATGCCTCACGCCCATAACCAAGCACTAAGGACTGGGTGCTAATCACAATCGAAAGGTTTCATGGGGCGCATTTTCTTCGTCTACCTGTTTTCTCCGATGTGATTGTTTGTTGTTCTATCGGCCTCGCTGTGATCTGGACTGTCGATCTCTTAAGATCCGACGGCTAGCGCTTATCCCACGGCGCACCCATCCCCCCTTCTATCACCCCTCCGGTTAAATGTGAGCCATCGATCTGCCGCCAGATCCAATAGCTGTCATGTAATCATGACATCGCCAATCGCAAGTTTTAAAACATGCCTCCGTTTGCACTTCCGATTGGCGATCCTCGATTGCGACTCCCCCGATCTGATCCTAGCCATCCATCCGTTTGGATCCAATGGTCCAGATTTATCCCGCTCCGCTGTTTTCTCCCTGCCCATCTCCCCGCCGATTGATTCTCCACCCTCGATCTCCCCACGCGATCCAACGGTTGGCTCTTGATCGCTGATCGCCAATCAGAAGTTCCTTAAAGTGTCACCCTCCGTCTCCCCCGATTGCGATCTTCTGATTCCATCGTGACCGTCCGTTTGGTCCATGATTGACGACCTACATTGCATTGCATTCTCCATTGTATTTATTCATGGGAGCCTTTATTAACTCCATCTTTCGATCTTCGCCGTCGATCTCCTTCTAAGATCCAATAGCTCAAAGCTAATCACCCTCCGCACTAACCGAGTCCCACCATCATAAGTGCCCAACTTCCATTCACTTCCGATGATTTCCTTTGTATTTCACCCCGGCGCTAATCTTTATGTTTAACACTAAAGTTATCCCCCTCCTCCTTGTTAGACTCCTATACCAATAGGTGTCATTTTTCATGATTGTCTTGATTGAACTATGGAATATGTTCAAACCTTTTTCTTGAGAAAAGGTGTTCCATATTCTTAAAAAATCAAAAAATCAAAAAATTTAAAAAATGTAAAGAGGGTATACCCTAAAAGAAAAATTAAAGGGTGAAAAGAATAAAATGGTAAAAAAAGTGAAAGAAATGAACCCCAAACAAAAAGAGACCAAGAAATTGTGCAAGTCCAAATGCCACTACTATTTTATTTTTTGTAATAAACAAAATTGTGTGCAGTTTGTCAAACTTTTGCCACAATTTATGAACAGTCAAACTGTTTAAAATCGACTCATTCATTTTTCAATTTCATGTTATAGAATAGAGAATAAATATCTGACCAAATAGTTTAATCTTGGCAGATAAGTAGATAGGTAGAGTTAATAAAAGGTGATCAACAGTTTAATCTAAGCCCTTGGATGTAATAAGTGTAGAAATAGATAGATTTTCCATGTAAAAGAAAAAAGATTGATAAGGGTTTGCAAATCTAAGTGCACCCTAATAAAGAAGAGAAAATGGTAGGGTAAAGTAAGTAGGGTAGGTAGATGTTGTTGCAGAATTACATGTGATGAATGATGGTTCTAAATGTGTTCAATTCTACTTTCATCACAAGTACAAAGGCAGATACTACATTGAAAAAGTTCACAAGAAAGCAAAGTCAAATTATTAACTTCCCATCTCACTTTTTCCCTAACAATTTACTAATTTCCCCAAAGTGCTAAGGTATTTGAAGATTAAAGGGGCTCAAGGCATTTCCTTGACTTTGGGAGGGACCTGACCCTCGTCCCAATAATTGAAAAGACCTAAGTACTTAAAGTTATCCATTATCACATTCATTCACCTCTCAAAATCCATTTAACGTAGGAAAATCCTTCAATATTTCTTGTAAAGCCCTCAAAATTACTTTTTATTCTAAGTCTAAGTGATGAAAGTATTATAATGAAAATTACTTTGAAAAATCCTCACTTTCTTGGTTATATTTAAAGTGTTTTGAGTTTACCTTGTCCTTTGTCATATTAAATCTAATTTATCTATTAAATCCCTATTGAAAATACCTTATCCTATTATCTATAACTCCTTTTTATAATAATATCCCCAAAACCCTCTTACTATAAGTTTTTAGCCAAAGTATTTAACCCACGTGATGAAACAAAAATCCCTCATTACAATACCCTTTCGTTAAAAACATATCCTTATAAACTACCCCCGCTCCTATGGTTAATAAATTTCATTAATTTATTACCATATAATAAAAATATTGAAAAAGGTTTTAAACATATAGTTTTTTATGTTTTAAACGGAAAAATGAATAAAACCCGAAGTTTTAATTTAAACCAAAACTTCGAAAAACCCCGAGCCTCCGTACCTCGACCCCTATTAAACCACCGAAATTAATTAATCATCTGGATTAATTAATCGTTTAACCTCCAATGAAAACCCTCCCGGAATGATTAACTTGTAATTAATCGTGTCGGGCCCGAACATTAACTCTCATACCATCTCCCCGTCCCATCGTTCGTTGGATCATTCCATCGAAAATCAACAACGATCGTTCATTCCGCTGACTATCCCCCGTCTGATAATTAACTCACGAAATCACGGTGGTTTCAAAATAGTGCCATCACCACGTGTTAAAATCGGAATGGAATCGCTCCCATTTCACCAAATACCGCCAACTCCCAAAAGCGGTGCGAAATTTACCGCTTACCGCCCGACCCCGATGACGTGTCCTCCCGTACACTGGTGACGTTATCTCATAAAAATAATAAAAATCCCCCCCCCCCTGTTTGACTTTTCTGATAAAACAAAACATTCACGTCTTTTTCATCATTTTGTACGCCAGTGAAAGAAAACACCTTCCATGCAGAAAAATTCAAAATTCAAATTTGTGAAGTCCACTTACCTTATCCTTTCGAAGAAGATTGCAGACGAGCCTCTCAGAAGATTATCTACCTTAGCCGGCACCTATCCAAACGTTGTTTTCTCCAAAAACAGGTATTTAGCCTAAATTCAAACTGAACTCTGTTGAAATCTTGGCTTTCCTTTTTCCTTCACTGAAACAGAATTAGAATTAATTACTAGTTCATTTCGTGACCCCAAGAACTGTAATTGAATTACTAAATCTGCAAATTGACCTGTTTTTCCCGTGAATTTAATCAATTCCTCACCATTAGCCAAATTTCCATTTTGAATCCACAAGAACTAAAATGGGAGTTCCTGTAGCCTTGAATGATGCTCCATTTTGAACCTGGTCAAAACCTCACTCCCTTGTCCATTGGGGAATTGCTTGAAAAATATACTCAATTGTCCCCTGAAGAAGTGATCAGAAGATCACTTCCTTGGATAAACAGTATTATACTAGTCATAAGACTTGTTTACTACAAGATTTTTATCAAATCTATTCAAACAGAGATTAGAAAGCATAACAGCTAAAGAGTATCAGTGCTTAAAGTGTATCAGGTAAAAGTCAGAGTGAAAGTTAAACTGAAGTTACAGAGCAGTCAAAGGTAAACATTAAAATTAAATACAGAGGTAGTAAAATGGTAAAAAGAAATGAAAATACTTTCATCAAAAATGATTTTCATTTAAAGTGAAAGTAAAACAGTCAAAGGAACAAAAAAGTGAAAAGATGAAAAATACAACAAGAAGGAACATTTTTGTAGAAATTGCATATTTTAGTCATAGTTTTGCAGAAACTATTGTGATCAATCCAAGATGAATTTTGAAAAACTGAAGGAGGTTTATGTTCTTAAGAGGGCCATCTACAAAAGCCTCTCTCACTTTCCTAACAGCCATTATGGTTTTGGAAATATTAAATAATGTTGGAAAGCACTTTTTGCTGAAAATTCCTGTTAAGTCGTCATTTTGCAGAGAATATTGTGGCCAATAAGAAATACATTTTACAAAAATGAAGAATTTTTTTGTTCCTAAGAGACCCATATACAAAAACCTATCTCAGTTTTTTCACATTGATTTCAAATTGAGAGATACATGCACATCTTTATAGGCTATTTTTCAGACTCTGTAAAACTCTATTTTACACATCTCGTTACAGAGCCTATTGTGCACAGCTGGAGAGGAATTTTAGGAAAGTGAAAGAGGTTTATCTCACCAACATATTTATCTACAATAAAATCTTTCAATTTTTACATATATATTACGGATTGAGAAATATAAAGGTATCATTGGACTCCAAATTTGTAGAATTGTTGGAGCAGAATTGCACAAAGAAAGGAAGCAGTTAGTGACTTGGATGCCTCATCATCAACTAAGAGTTGGATCAAATTCAAATTCTCCTCTTTGTCATCACCTATCAATCAAAAATAGTGCCAAATAGATGCATTAGTTTGAGTGTCCTTTACTTAAGTTCTATTTATGTAAAATAGTTGGAGAGATTTGTGAACCAATCTTGATATTTTTTCAAGATATTTTAGTTTAGAGCTTGTATAAAGACTTCACTCTTGGAAGTATTTTGGGGTGGATTCTACTACTTCTCTGTGACATTGATGTTTTTGGAATAAAAAGTGTTTTGCAAAAATTTACTTGTGGCTTGCTGGATGACAATTTGAAGCTCAGGACTTTTTGCAGGATTCATGTGTCGGATTGCAGTTCAATAAGTCTTTCTATCCTATGCCTTAAGTTTTATATCAGTTTATAATATCATTGTGTCCATTTTTGAATAATTGACATAAAAGAATAAATCAGAATTTACTTAATTGTACTCTGATTTCAGATGTAATTATTCTTAACGTTTTCTTCTAAATTGGTTATAAGCACGAATTCTTAAATGCCCTTGCTTTGCTAATTTAAACATTCTTGATTACTATAATAAATAATTCTTCACTGCTCTTTGTTTGTAATCATTTCATTTCTTTCTTTTAAACATGGTGAAATATTCTTAGCTACCTTTCATCCCTTCAAAATCATTCCATCCACTTTAAATTTTATGGATTGTCCTCTGTTTGGCTATCTTGCCCTGTAAAACCATCTTGTGTGTAGAATAGTAATCCAGTACAACCATCCTTTGAATCCATAGCCCAATGGCCTGAAAATAGTCAACCTTGCCCTTAGCTAGCGAATTCCACCATTTTCAAACAAACTCTTGGATTTATAACTAGCCTAAAACTTTCTAAGAACAAAGATAAATTATAAAAAGAGAGCCCTCTCTGGATGCAGATTGGCTAGATTCTGCATCTGAAGGTTGGTTTGTGATTTACCTTGTGTATACTTTCCTTTTCCACAACTTCAAGGAAAACACAGTGAAGTAACATAGTGGCGATATCTGCAGGGATACGAATCATTTTATTGATACTATTGTTTGATTTATAAATATAGACGAGTACGAAGATCGATAGGGTAGCCTTTGAAATGCTTTTGCTCTGCAACTGCATAGTAAACAAATGTTGCTTCAGTCTATCTCTGGTTTAGCTTATAAACTGAAATTTGGATTCAAAACATTCAATCAGACTCTCTAGTTCAATAAATATTTGAGAAAATTTTAATTAAAAATCTTAAATTTCTTAAAGAAATCATAGAAGTTGTGTTGAAAATTCATAAAAAAAATAAAATAATCATAAAATATTCAAAATTTGGTTTCCTGAAGAACTAACTTTTTCTTCAGAATTGTTTTACAGGTTTAGATCTGATCTATGATGGTGGACAGGGATCAGACACACAAAGGTTAAAATCATCCACCTGGCGACTCCAAATCAATTTCAGAATCAAGATTCCACTGGAGGAATGAACCTCAGAGGACAATATGGAAAGATCAGGCTTTCAACTTGGATCTTAATCCAAGACATTATGTTCTTTCTCATTAAGAAATTTTTTCAATGTATATTATATTTTATAGAAGATCTTAGATTAGTTTTTAGTTATTTTCCTTTGAAGTTTGTAAGTAATAATTCTCCAAATCTCTTTGAGCATCTTTCTTATGAATTTAATGATGATCATTTTCCAATTAAGAAGCCTCAAATAATCAAGACTGATCTTGCAATCCCTGTACATATCCCTGTTCCATATAAATTTCCAGATAGATATAAGCCCCTTATTTTACCTCCTATACTCCATGATTTTCCTAAAAATACACAAGTATCTTCCTAGATTTGATGGAGAGAATGGTATCACTTCCCAAATACATATTCAAAGGTTTTGAGGGTATTTGGATTTATTTGAGATTGATGAAGATGATCTTAAAATCAAACTTTTTGCTCTTTCTTTAAAATAGAATAAAGAGTTGGTTGAAAATATGCTTAATGCCAACGTCTCAAATTGTACTCTATTTTATCAAACTTTTCCTTGATAGATGGATAATAAAAGTTAATCATTTTGTGATCATGGAAGAATATAATCAATTAAAAAGACATTCAAATGAAAAGATACAACAATTTTACGGCCAGTTGTCAGGTTATTGTTCAATGCCAGAAAATATTAGACCTCCTCATAATTCAGCTCTCTTTCATTATCCAAGTGCCTTTGATCCAAAAATACAATTTTGGTTAAGAGAAAGAGATCCAAAAACACTTGTACAGATGCAGAACATTGCAGTTGATGTAGAAGTTAATCTACAAATCAAACAGGAAAAGTTGAAAGTAGAAGAAGAGGAAAAGAAAAACATTGCAGAGGTAAAACTCAGCCTTTTCGTAAGAAAACTAGATGAAAGAACACAGGAGATCACTACGAAAGATGAATTTTTTATTCAAAATCACCATGAATAAATAGAAGAGGTTGATAGCCATGAACAAATTGCTGCTAATTCCAACTATCATAGATCAGAAAATGAATTTACAGATCAATATGAGGAAGGGGAATCTGTTGATCTAATGTGTATGTTTGATGACATTCCTTCTTTTGATGATTTTCCCAAGTATGATCATTATGATGATAGTTATGTTCTCCAAACTCAAGTTAACTTTACAGAGCAATCAGAAGCTAGTTTGGAGGATGAAGAAATGAAGTTTCAGCAGGTTGAAGACAGTGATCAGCGAATACAGATCAGCCATGAGAGTGAGGAAGAAAGAGCAGAAAATGTGGAAATAAGTGAAGGTTCTTTACCTCTTTGTTTTGCTTCATTTCAGTTCATTAGAGACAACTATCATGCCATCAATAATCAGCAATCTTTAGAAATTGTGATTGACAACAAAGAAGATAATGAAACTATTTATCAATATTTTTCAGTTTGACAATTGCAGTTATCAGTTCCCATTGAAATAAATGATCAAATGGCATAAGAAAGTTCCATACCACTATTTTTTGAATCATTTCAGCGTTTAAAGGAAATATGGTATAACATATTTAAATAAAAGGATGAGAAACTTGTTGAAGTTTATGAAGTCCCATGGAATCCTATAAGCCATAGGTTGCAACAATTTTCCCAAATTTTTCATGATCCAATATCAGATATGCTGAATATTGAATGCATTCAAAGCATTCCTCTATTAACTAACTATGATTTTCAGAATCAAGATGATAAAGGTTTCAACAGTCAAACATTGCAATCAGTAGGAATATCATCACAAATCTTATCTAAAAGTTTACAGGGAGATAAAGATGAAAATAGCATTTCATATTCATGGTATGGAGGCCATCCAGAACAAATGTACAATTGTTCAGATTAGTTAAACATTAATGTATATATTTTGGAAGATCCTTTTGTAAAGTTTCTAGAGTCAACAAAGGAAATCAAGTATTTCCTTATCCTATCATTTGTTCACAAGTTTCTAATAGGTTGCAGAAGTACAGTTTTGATAATCAACAAGAAAATGCAACAAAATCTATCAAAGTACATAATGCTTGAATGGTTGCATTGGCTATTTCATTTTACCTAACCAGCATTTGAACGGAAGTAAGTGAGTAGGTAGATGAGTGCTAATAAGCTCAGAATTTTGAGCATTTTTTTTAGTTTTTCAATTTTCAGCTAGTTTTTCATTGAGTTGGTTTGAAAATTTATGTGTGTTGTTTTAGTTTTAGATAAGATTTCAGGTTGGAGAAAAAGGACTATATTCAATTCAAGATTTTCAACCACAACAAATTCATGTTTTGGATTGGAACGAGGCCGAAAATTCCTAACTGGGCAACAAAGTTTTAAGTTTTGAGCGGATAGTAACTTACTAGAGTTGAAGCCCGAAGTGAAGGCCCTAAGCTTCAAAATTTTTACTATCATATATACAATAAAGCTACAAGAATAAGAAGATTACATGGTTTAGTTTGAAGACATTTTGAGGCAACTGACCTGCTGTTCTTGACTTTTCACAAGGAAAAGCCATCCCCCAAAAGAAATGACCAGTGTTAGTCTCCTATACCAATAGGAGTCATATTTCATGATTGTCTTGATGAATTATGTAATATGTTCAAACCTTTTTCTTGTTGCAAAGGTGTTCCATATTCTCGAAAAAAATCAAAAAATTAAAAAATGTAAAGAGGGTATACCCTAAAAGAAAAATCAAAGGGTGAAAAAATAAAATGGCCAAAAAAGTAAAAGAAAATGAACCCCACCAAAAGAAAGGCCAAGGAAAGTGTGCAAATCTAAATGCCACTACTTTTTTCTCTTTTGTAATAAGCAAAATTGTGTGCAGCTTGTCAAACTTTTGCCACAATTTATGAAGAGTCAAACTGTTTAAACTTGACTCATTTATTTTTCAATTTCATGTTGTAGAATAGAGAATAAATATCTGACCAAACAGTTTAATCTTGGCAGATAAGTAGGTAGGTAGAGTTAATAAAAGGTTCTCAACAGTTTACTCTGAGCCCTTGGATGTAATAAGTGTAGAAATAGATATATTTGCCATGTAAAAGAAAAAGAAGATTGAAAAGGGTTTGCCAGTCTAAGTGCACCCTAATAAAGAAGAGAAAATGGCAGGGTAAGTAAGTAGGGTAGGTAGATGTTGTTGCAGAATTACATGTGATGAATGATGGTTCTAAATGTTTTCAATTTTTACGTTCATCACAAAGTACAAAGGCAGATACTACATTGGAAAAAGTTCACAGCAGAGCAAAGTCAAGATTATTAACTTCCCCTCTCATTTTCTAACAATTTGTTTACTAATTTTCTCAAAATTTCTAAGGTATTTGAAGATTAAAGAGAGCTCGAGGCATTTCCTTGACTTTTGGAGGGACGGGACCCTCGGCCCAATAATTGAAAACACCTAAGTGCTTGAGTTGTATCATTATCACATTCATTCACCTCTCAAAAATCCATTTAACTTGAGGAAAATCTTCAATGTTTCATAAGCCCTCACATTACTTTTTATTCTAAGTCTAAGTGATGAAAGTATTATAATGAAAATTACTTTGAAAAATCCTCACTTTCTTGGTTATATTTAAAGTGTTTTGGGGTTACCTTGTCCTTTGTCATATTAACTCTAATTTATCTATTAAATCCCTATTAGAAAAATACCTTATCCTATTATCTATAACTCCCTTTATAATAATATCCCCAAAAAACCCTCTTACTATAAGTTTTTAGCCAAAGTATTTAATTCCATATGTTTGAAATAAAATCCCTCATTACAATACCCTTTGGTTAAAAATATATCCTTATAAACTATCCCCGCCCCTATGGTTAATAAATTGCATTAATTTATTACCATATAATAAAAATATTGAAAGCGTTTTAAACATATGTTTTATGTTTTAAACGGAAAAATGAATAAAACCCGAAGTTTTAATTTAAACCAAAACTTCGAAATACACCATCCATAACCCCGACCCCTATTAAACCACCGAAATTAATTAATCATCTGGATTAATTAATCGTTTAACCCCCATTCAAAACCCGCCCGAAATTATTAATTAACATTAATCACATTGAACCCCTGCTTGTTAACTCACCACCAATTCCATGTTCCGCCAACCGTTGGATCACTCCGCTGGAGATCTACGGTCCACAAACATTCCGCTAGCCATCCCTTGTATGAAGATTAACGCACGAAATCGCGACGGTTTTCAAACAGTGCAATGGCTACGTGTCATTTAACCAGTGGAATCGCTGCCTCCCCATAGAAAACCGCCTGCTCCCGAAAGCGGTGCGGAATTTACCGCTTACCGCCTGACCCCGGTGACGCATCCATCGTACATCAGTGACGTCATCCCATAAAAATAATAAAAATTCCCCCCCGTTTGACTTTGCCGATAAAACAAAACATTCACGTCTTTTTCATCATTTTGTACGCCAATGAAGGAAAACGCATTCCACGTAGAAAAAATCAAAATTCAAATTTGTGAAGTCCACTTACCTTATCCTTTCGAAGAAGATTGCAGACAAGCCTCTCAGAAGATTATCTACCTTAGTCGGCACCTATCCAAACGATGTTTTCTCCAAAAATAGGTATTTACCCTAAATTCAAACTGAACTCTGTTGAAATCTCGGCTTTCCTTTTTTCCTTCACTGAAACAGAGTTAGAATTAATTACTAGTTCATTCCGTGACAAGACGCATAATTGACTTACTAAATCTGCAAATTGACTTTGTTTTTTCCCGTATGAATTTACTCAATTCTCACCATTAATAAAATTTCCATTTTGAATCTACAAGAACCAAAATGGGAGTTCCTGTAGCCTTGAATGATGCTCCATTTTGAACCTGGTCAAAACCTCACTCCCTTGTCCATTGGGGAATTGCTTGAAAAATCTACTCGGTTGTCCTCTGAAGAGGTGATCAGAAGATCACATCCTTAGATAAACAGTCTTAATACTAGTCATAAGATTTGTTTACTCCAAGATTGTTATCAAATCTATTCAAACAGAGGTTAGAAAGCATAACAGCTCAAGAGTATCAGTGGTTAAAGTGTATCAGGTAAAAGTCAGGGCGAAAGTTAAAATGAAGTTACAGAGAAGTCAAAGGTAAACAATAAAAGTAAATACAAAAGGTAGTAAAATGGTAAAAAGGAAATGAAAATACTTTCACCAACATTGCATTTTGTCTAAAGTGAAAGTAAAATAGTCAAAAGAACAAGAAAGTGAAAAGATGAAAAACACAACAAGAAGGAATATTTTTGCAGAAATTGCATGTTTAAGTCATAGTTTTTCATAAAATATTGTGATCAATCCAAGATGAATTTTACAAAACTGAAGGAGGTTTATTTTCGTAAGAGGACAGTCTACAAAAACCTCTCTCACTTTCCTAACAGCTATTATGGTTTTGGAAATTTTAAACAATGTTGGAAAGAACTTTTTGCAGAAAATTCTTGTTAAGTCATCATTTTGTAGAGAAGATTGTGGCCAATTAGAAATAAATTTTACAAACCTGAAGGAGGTTTTTGTTCCTAAGAGACCCATATACAAAAATCTGTCTCACTTTTTTCACAATGATTTCATAATGAGAGATACATGCACATCTTTAGAGGCTATTGTTCAGACTCTGTAAAACTCTGTTTTATACATATTTTTGCAGAGCCTATTGTGCACAGCTGGAGATGAATTTTAGGAAAGTGAAAGAGGTTTATCTCACCAAAGTATTTATCTACAATAAAATCTTTCACTTTTTACATATCTATTATGGATTGAGAAATATAAAGGTATCATTGAACCCCAAATTTGCAGAATTGTTGGAGCAGAATTGCACAAAGAAAAGAAGCAGTTAGTGACTTGGATGCCTCATCATCAACGCTAAGTTGGATCAAATTCGAATTCTCCTCTTTGTCATCACCTATCCATCAAAAATAGTGCCAAATAGATGCATTATTTTGAGTGTCCTTTACTTAAGTTCTATTTATGTGAAATAGTTGGAGAGATTTGTGAACCAATCTTGATATTTTTTCAAGATATTTTAGTTTAGAGCTTGTATAAAGACTTCAATCTTGGAAGTATTTTGGGGTGGATTCTACTACTTCGCTGTGAAATTGATGTTTTTGGAATAAAAAGTGTTTTGGAGAAATTTAATTGTGGCTTGCTGGATGACAATTTGAAGCTCAGGAATTTTTTGCAGGATTCATGTGTCGGATTACAGTTCAATAAGTCTTTCTATCCTATGTCTTAAGTTTTATATCAGTTTATAATATCATTATGTCTATTTCTGAATAATTGACATAAAAGAATAAATCAGAATTTACTTAATTGTACTCTGATTTCAGATGTAATTATTCTTAACATTTTCTTCTAAATTGGTTATAAGCACGAATTCTTAAATGCTCTTGCTTTGCTAATTTAAACATTCTTGATTACTATAATAACGAATTCTTCACTGCTATTTGTTTGTAATCATTTCATCTCTTTATTTTGAACATGGTGAAAGATTCTTAGCTGCCTTTCATCCCTTCAAAATCATTCCATCCACTTTAAATTTTAAGAATTGTCCTCTGTTTGGCTATCTTGCCCTATAAAACCATCTTGTGTGTAGAATAGTAATCCAGTACATCCATCCTTTGACTCCATAGCCCAATTGCCTGAAAATATTCAACCTTGCCCTTAGTTGGCGAATTCCACCATTTTCAAACAAACTCTTGGATTTATAACTAGCCTAAAAATTTCTAGAACAAAGATAAATTATAAAGAGAGAGCCCTCTCTGGATGCAGATTGGCTAGATTCTGCATCTGAAGGTTGGTTTGTGGTTACCTCGGGTATACTTTCATTTTCCACAACTTCAAGGAAAACCCGAGTGATAACATATAGCGACCATCAATCCAATCATTTTATTGATACTATTGTTTGATTTATAAGCTATAGACGTAGCCCGAAGATCAAATTTTGTGTAGCCTTGAATGCTTTTCCTCCTCGCCACTCGCATAGTAAACAAATGTTGCTTCCGTCTATCTCTTGGTTTAGCTTATAAACCGAACTTTGGATTCAAAACATTCAATCAGACTCTCTAGTTCAATAAATCTTTGAGAAAATTTTAATTAAAAATCTTAAATTTCTTAAAGAAATAATAGAAGTTGTTTTGAAAATTCATAAAAAATAAAATAATCATAAAATATTCAAAATTTGGTTTCCTAAAGAACTAACTTTTTCTTCAGAATTTTTTTACAGGTTTAGATCTGATCTATGATGGTGGATAGGGATCAAACACACAAATGTTAAAATCATCCACCTGGCGACTCCAAAATCAATCTCACAATCAAGACTCCACTGGAGGAATGAACCTCAAAAGACAATATGGAAAGATCAGGCTTTCAACTTGGATCTTAATCCAAGACATTATGTTCTTTCTCATCAAGAAATTTTTTCAATATATATTGTATTTTATAGAAGATCTTAGATTAGTTTTTAGTTACTTTCCTTTGAAGTTTGTAAGTAATAATTCTCTTAATCTCTTTGAGCATCTTTTCTTATGAATCTACCGATGATCATTTTCCAATTAAGAAGCCTCAAATAATCAAGACCGATCTCAGAATACTGCTGCCATATCCCCGTACATGTAAAGTTCCGTATAGATATAAGCCCCTTATTTTACCTCCTGTACTCCATGATTTTCCTAAAAAATACTACAAGTATCTTCCTAGATTTGATGGAGAGAATGGTATCACTGCCCAAAAACATATTCAAGGTTTTGAAAATTATTTGGATTTATTTGAGATTGATGAAGATGATGTTAAAATCAGACTTTTTTCTCTTTCTTTGCAAAATAGAATAAAGAGCTGGTTCAAAAATCTGCCTAATGCTAGCATCTCAAATTTCCAGTAGTTTATCAAAATTTTCCTTGATAGATGGATAACCAAAGTTAATCATTTTGTGATCATGGAAGAATATAATCAATTAAAAAGACATTAAAATGAAACAATACAACAATTTTCAGACAGATTTAATCAAATTTATTATTCAATGCCAAAAAATATTAGACCTCCTCATGATTCAACTCTCTTGCATTATCCAAGTGCCTTTGATCCAGAAATAGAATTTCGATTAAGAGAAAGAGATCCAAAAACACTTGTACAGATGCAGAACATTGCAGTTGATGTGGAAGTTAATCTCCAAATCAAACAGGAAAAGTTGAAAGTAGAAGAAGAGGAAAGGAAAAACATTGCAGAGGTAAAACTCAACATTTTGGTAAGAAAACTAGATGAAATAACACAGGAGATCACTATGAAAGAAGAATTTTTTATTCAAAATCACCATGAAGAAATAGAAGAGGTTGATAGCCATGAACCAAATTTCTCTTAATTCAAATTATCATAAATCAGAAAATGAATTTACAAATCAATATGAGGAAGAGGAATCTGTTGTTCTAATGTGTATGTTTGATGACATTCCTTATTTTGATGATTTTCTTAAGTATGATCATTATGATGATAGTGATGTTCTCCAAAGTCAAGCTAACTTTACAGAGATATCAGAAGCTAGTTTGGAGGATGAAGAAATGCAGTTTCAGCAGATTGAAGACAGTGATCAGCCAATACAGATCAGCCATGAGAGTGAGGAAGGAAGAGCAGAAAATGTGGAAATAAGTGAAGATTATTTACGTCTTGGTTTTTGTTCATTTCAGTTCATTATAGAAAACTATCATGCCATCAATAATCAGCAATCTTTAGGAATTGTGATTGACAACAAAGAAGATAATGAAACTATTGATCAAGATTTTTCAGTTTCACAATTGCAGTTATCAGTTCCCATTGAAATAAATGATCAATTGACACAAGAAAGTTCCATAAAACTATTTTTTGAACCATTTCAGCTTTTAAAGGAAATGTGGTATAACATATTTAAAGAAAAGAATGGGAAACTTGTTGAATTTTATGAAGTCTCATGGAATTTTATATGTCATAGGTTCCAACAATTTTCCCAAGATTTTCAGGATCCAATAGCAGATATGTTGAATATTGAAGGCATTCAAAGCATTCCTCTATTAACTAACTATGATTTTCAGAATCAAGATGATAAAGGATTCAACACTCAAACATTACAATCAGTAGGAATATCATCACAAATCTTATATGAAAGTTTACAGGGAGATAAAGATGAAAATAGCATTTCATATTCATGGTATGGAGGCCATCCAGAATAGATGTATAGTTGTTCAGATTAGTTAAACATCAATGTATATATTTTGGAAGATCCTTTTGTACAGTTTCTAGAGTCAACAAAGGAAATCAAGTGTTTCCTTATCCTCTCATTTGTTGACAAGTTTCTAATAGGTCGCAGAAGTACAATTTTGATAATCAACAATAAAATGCAACGAAATCTATCAAAGTACATAATGCTTGAATGGTTGCATTGGCTATTTCATTTTACCTAACTAGCAGTTGAACAGTAGATTGAGTAGGTAGATGAGTGCTAATAAGCTCAGAATTTTGAGCATTTTTTTTAGTTTTTAAATTTTCAGCTAGTTTTTCATTGAGTTGGTTTGAAAATTTTTGTGTGTTGTTTTAGTTTTAGATTAGATTTCAGGTTGCAGAAAAAGGACTATATTCAATTCAATATTTTCAACCACAACAAATTCATGTTTGGGATTGGAACGAGGCAGAAAATTCCTAACTGGGCAACAAAGTTTTAAGTTTTGAGTGGATGGTAACTTACTAGAGTTGAAGCCCGAAGTGAAGGCCCTAAGCTTCAAAAGTTTTACTATCATATATACAATAAAGCTACCAGAATAAGGAGATTACATGGTTTAGTTTGAAGACATTTTGAGGCAACTGACCTGCTATTCTTGACTTTTCACAAGGAAAAGCCATCCCCAAGTGGAGCCAGTGTTAGAATCCTATACCAATAGGTGTCATTTTTCATGATTGTCTTGATTGAACTATGGAATATTTTCAAACCTTTTTCTTGAGCAAAGGTGTTCCATATTCTTAAAAAATAAAAAAATCAAAAAATTTAAAAAATGTAAATAGGGTATACCCTAAAAGAAAAATTAAAGGGTGAAAAGAATAAAATGGTCAAAAAAGTGAAAGAAATGAACCCCAAACAAAAATAGACCAAGAAAGTGTGCAAGTCCAAATGCCACTACTATTTTATTTTTTGTAATAAACAAAAATTGTGTGCAGTTTGTCAAAATTTTGCCAGAATTTATGAAGAGTCAAACTATTTAAACTCGACTCATTCATTTTTCAATTTCATGTTATAGAATAGAGAATAAATATCTGACCAAATAGTTTAATCTTGGCAAATAAGTAGATAGGCAGAGTTAATAAAAGGTGCTCAACAGTTTAATCTGAGCCCTTGGATGTAATAAGTGTAGAAATAGATAGATTTTCCATGTAAAAAGAAAAAATATTGATAAGGGTTTTCAAATCTAAGTGCACCCTAATAAAGAAGAGAAAATGGTAGCGTAAAGTAAGTAGGGTAGGTAGATTTTGTTGCAGAATTACATGTGATGAATGATGGTTCTAAATGTGTTCAATTCTACTTTCATCACAAGTACAAAGGCAGATACTACATTGGAAAAGTTCACAACAAAGAAAAGTAAAATTATTAACTTCCCATCTCACTTTTTCCCTAACAATTTACTAATTTCTCCAAAGTGCTAAGGTATTTGTAGATTAAAGGGGCTCAAGGCATTTCCTTAACTTTTGGAGGGACCAGACCCTCGGCCCAATAATTGAAAAGACCTAAGTACTTAAAGTTATCCATTATCACATTCATTCACCTCTCAAAATCCATTTAACTTAGGAAAATCCTTCAATATTTCATGTAAAGCCATCAAAATTACTTTTTATTCTAAGTCTAAGTGATGAAAGTATTATAACGCAAATTACTTTGAAAAATCCTCACTTGCTTGGTTATATTTAAAGTGTTTTGAGTTTACCTTGTCCTTTGTCATATTAACTCTAATTTATCTATTAAATCCCTATTGAAAATACCTTATCCTATTATCTATAACTCCCTTTTATAATAATATCCCCAAAACCCTCTTACTATAAGTTTTTAGCCAAAGTATTTAACCCACGTGATGAAACAAAAATCCCTCATTACAATACCCTTTCGCTAAAAACGTATCCTTATAAACTACCCCCGCTCCTATGGTTAATAAATTGCATTAATTTATTACCATATAATAAAAATATTGAAAAAGGTTTTAAACATATAGTTTTTTATGTTTTAAATGGAAAAATGAATAAAACCCGAAGTTTTAATTTAAACCAAAACTTCGAAAAACCCCGAGCCTCCGTACCTCGACCCCTATTAAACCACCAAAATTAATTAATTATCTAGATTAATTAATAGTTTAACCTCCATTGAAAACCCTCCCGGAATGATTAACTTGTAATTAATCGTGTCGGGCCCACACGTTAACTCTCATACCATCTCCCCGTCCCGTCGTTCGTTGGATCATTCCATCGAAAATCAATGGTGATCGTTCATTCCGCTGACTGTCCCCCGTCTGATAATTAGCGCACGAAATCACGGTGGTTTCAAAATAGTGCCATCGCCACGTGTTAAACTCTAAATGGAATCGCTCCCATTTCACCAAATGCTGCCAACTCCCGAAAGCGGTGCGGAATTTACCGCTTACTGCCCCACCCCGATGATGTGTCCTCCCGTACACTGGTGACGTCATCCCATAAAAATAATAAAAATCCCCCCCCCCCGTTTGACTTTGCCGATAAAACAAAACATTCACGTCTTTTTCATCATTTTGTATGCCAGTGAAAGAAAACACCTTCCACACAGAAAAATTCAAAATTCAAATTTGTGAAGTCCACTTACCTTATCCTTTTGAAGAAGATTGCAGACGAGCCTCTCAGAAGATTATCTACCTTAGTCGGCACCTATCCAAACACTGTTTTCTCCAAAAATAGGTATTTACCCTAAATTCAAACTAAACTCTGTTGAAATCTCGGATTTCCTTTTTCCTTCACTGAAACAGAGTTAGAATTAATTACTAGTTCATTCCGTGACCCCGAGAACTGTAATTGAATTACTAAATCTACAAATTGACCTGTTTTCCCGTGAATTTACTCAATTCCTCACCATTAGAAAAATTTCCATTTTGAATCCACAAGACCAAAATGGGAGTTCCTGTAGCCTTGAATGATGCTCCATTTTGAACCTGGTCAAAACCTCACTCCCTTGTCCATTGGGGAATTGCTTGAAAAATATACTCAATTGTCCCCTGAAGAAGTGATCAAAAGATGACATCCTTGGATAAACAGTCTTAATACTAGTCATAAGACTTGTTTACTCAAATATTGTTATCAAATCTATTCAAACTGAGATTAGAAAGCATAACAACTAAAGAGTATCAGTGGTTAAAGTGTATCAGGTAAAAGTCAAAGTGAAAGTTAAACTGAAGTTACAGAGCAGTCAAAGGTAAATAGTAAAAGTAAATACAGATGTAGTAAAATGGTAAAAAGAAATGAAAATACTTTCACCAACAATGATTTTCGTTTAAAGTGAAAGTAAAACAGTCAAAGGAACAAGAAAGTGAAAAGATGAAAAATACAACAAGAAGGAACATTTTTGTAGAAATTGCATATTTTAGTCATAGTTTTGCAGAAACTATTGTTATCAATCCAAGATGAATTTTGAAAAACTGAAGGAGGTTTATGTTCTTAAGAGGGCCATATACAAAAACCTCTCTCACTTTCCTAACAGCCATTGCGGTTTTGGAAATATTAAATAATGTTGGAAAGCACTTTTTGCAGAAAATTCTTGTTAAGTCATCATTTTGCAGGGAATATTGTGGCCAATAAGAAATACATTTTACAAAAATGAAGGATTTTTTTGTTCCTAAGATACCCATATACAAAAACCTATCTCAGTTTTTTCACATTGATTTCAGACTGAGAGATACATGCACATCCTTAGAGGCTATTTTTCAGACTCTGTAAAACTCTGTTTTACACATCTTTTTGCAGAGCCTATTGTGCACAGCTGGAGAGGAATTTTAGGGAAGTGAAAGAGGTTTATCTCACCAACATATTTATCTACAATAATATTTTTCACTTTTTACATATCTATTAAGGATTGAGAAATATAAAGGTATCATTGGACTCCAAATTTGCAGAATTGTTGGAGCAGAATTGCACAAAGAAATGAAGCAGTTAGTGACTTGGATGCCTCATCATCAACTAAGAGTTGGATCAAATTCAAATTCTCCTCTTTGTCATCACCTATCCATCAAAAATAGTGCCAAATAGAATCATTAGTTTGAGTGTCATTTACTTAAGTTCTATTTATGTAAAATAGTTGGAGAGATTTGTGAATCAATCTTGATATTTTTTCAAGATATTTTAGTTTAGAGCTTGTATAAAAACTTCACTCTTGGAAGTATTTTGCGGTGGATTCTAGTACTTCGCTGTGACATTGATGTTTTTGGAATAAAAAGTGTTTTGGAGAAATTTACTTGTGGCTTGCTGGATGACAATTTGAAGCTCAGGACTTTTTGCAGGATTCATGTGTCGGATTGCAGTTCAATAAGTCTTTCTATCCTATGTCTTAAGTTTTATATCAGTTTATAATATCATTGTGTCCATTTCTGAATAATTTACATAAAAGAATAAATCAGAATTTACTTAATTGTACTCTGATTTCATATGTAATTATTCTTAACGTTTTCTTCTAAATTGGTTATAAGCACGAATTCTTAAATGCTCTTGCTTTGCTAATTTAAACATTCTAGATTACTATAATAAAGAATTCTTCACTACTCTTTGTTTTTAATCATTTCATTTCTTTCTTTTGAACATGGTGAAAGATTCTTAGCTGCCTTTCATCCCTTCAAAATCATTCCATCCACTTTAAATTTTAAGGATTGTCCTTTGTTTGGCTATCTTGCCCTGTAAAACCATCTTGTGTGTAGAATAGTAATCCAATACAGCCATCATTTGACTCCATAGCCCAATGGCCTGAAAATATTCAACCTTACCCTTAGTTGGTGAATTCCAACATTTTCAAACAAACTCTTGGATTTATAACTAGCCTAAAACTTTCTAAGAACAAAGATAAATTATAAAGAGAGAGCCCTCTCTAGATGCAGATTGGCTAGATTCTGCATCTGAAGGTTGGTTTGTGGTTACCTCAAGTATACTTTCCTTTTCCACAACCTCAAGGAAAACCTGAGTGATAACATAGTGGCGACCATACTGGGGATCTGAATCATTTTGTTGATACTATTGTTTGATTTATAAACTATAGACAGAGTTTGAAGATCAGCCATGTATCCTTTGAAATGCTTTTGCTCTGCCACTGCATAGTAAACAAATGTTGCTTCAGTCTATCTCTGGTTTAGCTTATAAACTGAAATTTTGATTCAAAACATTCAATCAGACTCTCTAGTTCAATAAATCTTTGAGAAATTTTTAATTAAAAATCTTAAATTTCTTAAAGAAATCATAGAAGTTGTTTTGAAAATTCATAAAAAAATAAAATAATCATAAAATATTCAAAATTTGGTTTCCTGAAGAGCTAACTTTTTCTTCAGAATTGTTTTACAGGTTTAGATCTGATCTATGATGGTGGACAGGGATCAGAGACACAAAGGTTAAAATCATCCACCTGGTGACTCCAAATCAATTTCAGAATCAAGACTCCACTGGAGGAATGAACCTCAAAGGACAATATGGAAAGATCAGGCTTTCAACTTGGATCTTAATCCAAGACATTATATTCTTTCTCATTAAGAAAAATTTTCAATGTATATTGTATTTTATAGAAGATCTTAGATTAGTTTTTAGTTATTTTCCTTTGAATTTTGTAAGTAATAATTCTCCTAATCTCTTTGAGCAGCTTTCTTATGAATCTAATGATGATAATTTTCAAATTAAGAAGCCTCAAATAATCAAGACTGATCTTGCAATATCTGTACATATCCTTGTGCCATATAAAGTACCAGATAGATATAAGCCCCTTATTTTACCTCCTATACTCCATGATTTTCCTAAAAAACACTACAAGTATCTTCCTAGATGTGATGGAGAGAATGGTATCACTGCGCAAATACATATTCAAGGTTTTGAGAATTATTTGGATTTATTTGAGATTGATGAAGATGATGTTAAAATCAGACTTTTTTCTCTTTCTTTGCAAAATAGAATAAAGAGTTGGTTCAAAAATATGCCTAATGCTAGCATCTCAAATTTCCAACAGTTTATCAAACTTTTCCTTGATAGATGGATAATAAAAGTTAATGATTTTGTGATTATGGAAGAATATAATCAATTAAAAAGACATTCAAATGAAACGATACAACAATTTTCTGATAGATTTAATCAAGTTTATTATTCAATGCCAGAAAATATTAGACCTCCTCATGATTCAGCTCTCTTGCATTATCCAAGTGTCTTTGATTCAGAGATAGAATTTCGGTTAAGAGAAAGAGATCCAAAAACACTTGTACAGATGCAAAATATTGCAGTTGATGTGGAAGTTAATCTCCAAATCAAATAGGAAATGTTGAAAGTAGAAGAAGAGGAAAGGAAAAACATTGCAGAGGTAAAACTCAACCTTTTGGTAAGAAAACCCGATGAAATAACACAGGAGATCACTATGAAAGAAGAATTTTTTATTCAAAATCACCATGAAGAAATAGAAGAGGTTGATAGCCATGAACAAATTCCTCTTAATTCAAATTATCATAAATCAGAAAATGAATTTACAAATCAATATGAGGAAGAGGAATCTATTGTTCTAATGTGTATGTTTGATGACATTCCTTATTTTGATGATTTGCTTAAGTATGATCATTATGATGATAGTTATGTTCTCCAAAGTCAAGATAACTTTATAGAGATATCAGAAGCTAGTTTGGAGGATGAAGAAATGCAGTTTCAGCAGATTGAAGACAGTGATCAGCCAGTACAGATCAGCCATGAGAGTGATGAAGGAAGAGCAGAAAATGTGGAAATAAGTGAAGATTCTTTACGTCTTTGTTTTGCTTCATTTCAGTTCATTAGAGAAAACTATCATGCCATCAATAATCAGCAATCTTTAGGAATTGTGATTGACAACAAAGAAGATAATGAAACTATTGATCAATATTTTTCAGTTTCACAATTGCAGTTATCAGTTCCCATTGAAATAAATGATCAAATGACACAAGAAAGTTCCATACCACTATTTTTTGAACCATTTCAACTTTTAAAGGAAATGTGGTATAGCATATTTAAAGAAAAGTATGGGAAACTTGTTGAATTTTATGAAGTCCCATGGAATTTTATATGTCATAGGTTCCAACAATTTTCCCAAGATTTTCAGGATCCAATAGCAGATATGTTGAATATTGAAGGCATTCAAAGCATTCCTCTATTAACCAACTATGATTTTCAGAATCAAGATGATAAAGGATTCAACACTCAAACATTACAATCAGTAGGAATATCATCAGAAATCTTATCTGAAAGTTTACATGGAGATAAAGATGAAAATAGAATTTCATATTCATGGTATGGAGGCCATCCAGAACAGATGTACAGTTGTTTAGATCAGTTAAACATCAGTGTATATATTTTGGAAGATCCTTTTGTACAGTTTCTAGAGTCAACAAAGGAAATCAAGTGTTTCCTTATCCTCTCATTTTTTGACAAGTTTCTAATAGGTTGCAGAAGTACAATTTTGATAATCAACAAGAAAATGCAACAAAATCTATCAAAGTACATAATGCTTGAATGGTTGCATTGGCTATTTCATTTAACCTAACTAGCAGTTGAACAGTAGATTGAGTAGGTAGATGAGTGCTAATAAGCTCAGAATTTTGAGCATTTTTTTTAGTTTTTCAATTTTCAGCTAGTTTTTCATTGAGTTGGTTTGAAAATTTGTGTGTATTGTTTTAGTTTTAGATCAGATTTTAGGTTGCAGAAAAAGGACTATATTCAATTCAAGATTTTCAACCACAACAAATTCATGTTTGGGATTGGGACGAGGTAGAAAATTCCTAACTGGGCAACAAAGTTTTAAGTTTTGAGTGGATAGTAACTTACTAGAGTTGAATCCCGAAGTGAAGGCCCTAAGCTTCAAAAGTTTTACTATCATATATAAAATAAAGCTACCAGAAGAAGGAGATTACATGGTTTAGTTTGAAGACATTTTGAGGCAACTGACCTGCTGTTCTTGACTTTTCACAAGGAAAAGCCATCCCCAAGTCGAGCCAGTGTTAGACTCCTATACCAATAGGTGTCATTTTTCATGATTGTCTTGATTGAACTATGGAATATGTTCAAACCTTTTTCTTGAGAAAAGGTGTTCCATATTCTTAAAAAATAAAAAAATTTAAAAAATGTAAAGTGGGTATACCCTAAAAGAAAAATTAAAGGGTGAAAAGAATAAAATGGTCAAAAAAGTGAAAGAAATGAACCCCAAACAAAAATAGACCAAGAAAGTGTGCAAGTCCAAATGCCACTACTATTTTATTTTTTGTAATAAACAAAATTGTGTGCAGTTTGTCAAACTTCTGCCACAATTTATGAAGAGTCAAATTGTTTAAACTCGACTCATTCATTTTTCAATTTCATGTTATAGAATAGAGAATAAATATCTGACCAAATAGTTTAATCTTGGCAGATAATTAGATAGGTAGAGTTAATAAAAGGTGCTCAACAGTTTAATCTGAGCCCTTGGATGTAATAAGTGTAGAAATAGATATATTTTCCATGTAAAATTGATAAGGGTTTGCAAATCTAAGTGCACCCTAATAAAGAAGAGAAAATGGTAGGGTAAAGTAAGTAGGGTAGGTAGATGTTGTTGCAGAATTACATGTGATGAATGATGGTTCTAAATGTTTTCAATTCTACTTTCATCACAAGTACAAAGGCAGATACTACATTGGAAAAGTTCACGACAAAGCAAAGTCAAATTATTAACTACCCATCTCACTTTTTCCCTAACAATTTACTAATTTCTCCAAAGTGCTAAGGTATTTGAAGATTAAAGGGGCTCAAGGCATTTCCTTGACTTTTGGAGGGACCGGACCCTCGGCCCAATAATTAAAAAGACCTAAGTACTTAAAGTTATCCATTATCACATTCATTCACCTCTCAAAATCCATTTAACTTAGGAAAATCCTTCAATATTTCAAGTAAAGCCCTCAAAATTACTTTTTATTCTAAGTCTAAGTGATGAAAGTATTATAATGCAAATTACTTTGAAAAATCCTCACTTTCTTGTTTATATTTAAAGTGTTTTGACTTTAACTTGTCCTTTGTCATATTAACTCTAATTTATCTATTAAATCCCTATTGAAAATACCTTATCCTATTATTTATAACTCCCTTTTATAATAATATCCCCAAAACCCTCTTACTATAAGTTTTTAGCCAAAGTATTTAACCCACATGATGAAACAAAAATCCCTCATTACAATACCCTTTGGTCAAAAACATATCATTATAAACTACCCCCGCCCCTATGGTTAATAAATTGCATTAATTTATTACCATATAATAAAAATATTGAAAAAGGTTTTAAACATATAGTTTTTTATCTTTTAAATGGAAAAATGAATAAAACCCAAAGTTTTAATTTAAACCAAAACTTCGAAAAACCCCGAGCTTCCGTACCTCGACCCCTATTAAACCATCGAAATTATTTAATCATCTGGATTAATAAATCGTTTAACCTCCAATGAAAACCCTCCCGGAATGATTAACTTGTAATTAATCGTGTCGAGCCCGCATGTTAACTCTCATACCATCTCCCCATCCCGTTGTTCATTGGATCATTCCATCGAAAACAACGGCGATCGTTCCTTCCGCTGACTGTTCCCCGTCTGATAATTAACTCGCGAAATCACGGTGGTTTCAAAACAGTGCCATCGCCATGTGTTAAACTCTGAATGGAATCGCTCCCATTTCACCAAATACCGCCAACTCCCGAAAGCGGTGCGGAATTTACCGCTTACCGCCCGACCCCGATGACGTGTCCTCTCGTACACTGGTGACGTCATCCAATAAAAATAATAAAAATTCCCCCGCCCCCCCCATTTGACTTTGCCGATAAAACAAAACATTCACGTCTTTTTCATCATTTTGTACACTAGTGAAAGAAAACACCTTCCACGCAGAAAAATTCAAAATTGAAATTTGTGAAGTCCACTTACCTTATCCTTTCGAAGAAGATTGCAGACGAGCCTCTCAGAAGATTATCTACCTTAGCCGGCACCTATCCAAACGTTGTTTTCTCCAAAAACAGGTATTTACCCTAAATTCAAACTAAGCTCTGTTGAAATCTCGGCTTTCCTTTTTCCTTCAATGAAACAGAGTTAGAATTAATTACTAGTTCATTCCGTGACCCCAAGAAGTCCAATTGAATTACTAAATCTACAATTTGACCAATTTTCCCGTGAATTTACTCAATTCCTCAACATTAGCCAAATTTCCAATTTGAATCTACAAGAACCAAAATGGGAGTTCCTGTAGCCTTGAATGATGCTCCATTTTGAGCCTGGTCAAAACCTCACTCCCTTGTCCATTGGGGAATTGCTTGAAAAATATACTCAATTATCCCCTGAAGAAGTGATCAAAAGATGACATCCTTGGATAAACAGTCTTAATACTAGTCATAAGACTTGTTTACTCCAATATTGTTATCAAATCTATTCAAACAGAGATTAGAAAGCATAACAGCTAAAGAGTATCAGTGGTTAAAGTGTATCAAGTAAAAGTCAGAGTGAAAGTTAAACTGAAGTTACAGAGCAGTCAAAGGTAAACAATAAAAGTAAATACAGAGGTAGTAAAATGGTAAAAATAAATGAAAATAATTTCACCAACAATGATTTTCATTTAAAGTGAAAGTAAAATAGTCAAAGGAACAAAAAAGTGAGAAGGTGAAATATACAACAAGAAGGAACATTTTTGTAGAAATTGCATATTTTAGTCATAGTTTTACAGAAACTATTGTGATCAATCCAAGATGAATTTTGAAAAACTGAAGGATTTTTATGTTCTTAGGATGGCCATCTACAAAAACCTCTCTCACTTTCCTAACAACCATTATGGTTTTGGAAATACTAAATAATGTTGGAAAGCACTTTTTGCAGAAAATTCCTGTTAAGTCATCATTTTGCAGAGAATATTGTGGCCAATAAGAAATACATTTTACAAAATTGAATGATTTTTTTGTTTCTAAGAGACCCATATAAAAAAACCTATCTCAGTTTTTTCACTTTGATTTCAGACTGAGAGATACATGCACATCTTTAGACGCTATTTTTCAGACTCTGTAAAACTCTTTTTTACACATCTTTTTGCAGAGCCTATTGTGCACATCTGGAGAGGAATTTTAGGAAAGTGAAAGAGGTTTATCTCACCAAAATATTTATCTACAATAACCTCTTCCACTTTTTACATATATATTACGGATTGAGAAAT
This sequence comes from Pinus albicaulis, assembly GCA_034641835.2. Lineage (NCBI taxonomy): Eukaryota > Viridiplantae > Streptophyta > Pinopsida > Pinales > Pinaceae > Pinus > Pinus albicaulis. The sequence goes on from CM076572.1 coordinate 838,373,962, forward strand.
ATAAAGGTATCATTGGACTCCAAATTTGCATAATTGTTGGAGCAGAATTGCACAAAGAAAGGAAGCAGTTAGTGACTTGGATGCCTCGTCATCAACTAAGAGTTGGATCAAATTCAAATTATCCTCTTTGTCATCACCTATCCATCAAAAATAGTGCCAAATAGATGCATTAGTTTGAGTTTCATTTACTTAAGTTCTATTTATATAAAATAGTTGGAGAGATTTGTGAACCAATCTTGATATTTTTTCAAGATATTTTAGTTTAGAGCTTGCATAAAGACTTCACTCTTGGAAGTATTTTGGGGTGGATTCTACTACTTCGCTGTGACATTGATGTTTTTTGGAATAAAAAGTGTTTTGGAGAAATTTACTTGTGGCTTGCTGGATGACAATTTGAAACTCAGGACTTTTTGCAGGATTCATGTGTCGGATTACAGTTCAATAAGTCTTTCTATCCTATGTCTTAAGTTTTATATCAGTTTATAATATCATTGTGTCCATTTCTAAATAGTTCACATAAAATAATAAATCAGAATTTACTTAATTGTACTCTGATTTCAGATGTAATTATTCTTAACGTTTTCTTCTAAATTGGTCATAAGCACGAATTCTTAAATGCTCTTGCTTTGCTAATTTAAACATTCTTGATTACTATAATAAAGAATTCTTCACTGCTATTTATTTGTAATAATTTCATTTCTTTCTTTTGAACATGGTGAAATATTCTTAGCTGCCTTTCATCCCTTCAAAATCATTCCATCCACTTTAAATTTTAAGGATTGTCCTCTGTTTGGCTATCTTGCCCTGTAAAACCATCTTATGTGTAGAATAGTAATCCAGTACAGCCATCCTTTGACTCCATAGCCCAATGGCCTAAAAATATTCAACCTTGCCCTTAGTTGGAAAATTCCACCATTTTCAAACAAACTCTTGGATTTATAACTAGCCTAAAACTTTCTAAGAACAAAGATAAATTATAAAGAGAGAGCCCTCTCTGGATGCAGATTGGCTAGATTCTGCATCTGAAGGTTGGTTTGTGGTTACCTCGTGTATACTTTCCTTTTCAAAAAATTCAAGAAAAACCTAAGTGATAACACTCCTAATTCCTCTAAAGCAACTCTGTCATCCAATCCTGACCGTTGATCTCCGGTGCCTGTTCTAATCGGACAACCCAGAACCATTTCCGCGACCATTTCACAGGCTTCCACAACATTTCTCCTGCCACCGGCTTGGATTGTTTGATAGGTTTTGTTTCATTGTGTAGGGTTTACAGAGTGAGATTGCACTCTGTCTCTACAGTCACGACCACTATGGCTGAAAGTGCAGAGAGGCCATTACAGTAGCAGCAAAGTGAATCAGAAGAGAAGGATTGAAGGGGTTAAAGCCATAATTGAAGATTTAATGATCTAATCCTGTGTTCAAAGGATAAAGGCACAGTTTGAAGACTAACACACACATAAAGGTCATATCTATGTTTTAATAACCGCAGGATGCTTTTTCTTAGAAAGGAAACCTCCCGACAGTGCTCTCCATGCCTCCTCGAGCCTTAAATGGTGATTACACTAACATAAGCTTCTCAAGGACTATCAGCACATTAGTAATGGAAGCATGGAGACCTGTAGACCTTTCAATCTAGGTCATTTATTCCAGAAGGCTAGCGTAGAGTTCCAAACATCTAGAAGGACTTAAAGAAACATCCAAGGTCAATATTTCCCTGATAGAGTCGCCCGGACCATACCAAAAAGTACTTGCAGCATGCATGGTCATTAAACATTATGGGCATGAATGCTTCTGCCATTCTATCTTAATGAAATAAATTAAATGTACATCTACTCCCACTTTCACTCATTCTCCTATAAGAAGCCCCAAAAACAAATTGTAGAAGGTTGTTGTTCAGTTGTTGCTGTTGTAGTTAGAGGGATTCATTTTTTACTGTTAGAACAATTTTTCGGAGAGATTAGCAGAGTAGTTTCTAATGTAGTAGGATGGGAGGAGAATGTTGGGACTATAACAGCCATTGAGCTTAGTGTATGTGACTAGTTTTGCATCAATTAATCAAGAAAATTTCACAGGATCTTGGTCTATTACTACAGGTGATGTTTTCCCTTTGCATGGGTTTATTACATTTTTTCATGTTGTCCATTTTCTTCTGGTAGGCATTAAAAATCTGGCATAGGATTTACCCACGCATGGTACCCAATGTTTTTTCTCTCCCTACCATTGATGTTTTCTTTTGATTGTGAATCTAAGAGAAAATGCATGTAATTTAACCAGTGCAGCAGTTGTTATTCACTGCTAGCTGATGTGTGAGTTCGGGGTTTGCTGCTTAGTTTTTCTTGTTGGGGTTAAGCTGGAATATTTGGGATACTAGGGATTAGAGTTAGCCCTATCCACTAGGGTCCTTGTACAACCAACTGGCCTTTCTAAGATCTCTTGAACTAGTGTCAAAGCATTGAAGGTTCAAAGTCCTCCTCTAATCTCAGGCCTAGTTCTATGTTAAACTTATCTCTTTTTTTCCTTTGGAATATGCCGAAGTAGATCTGGAGTTAGAAGACCTCTGGTATGATCTCAAGCTACCCTTTATTCCTCCACTAAGAGCTGCCTTTGAGTATGTCAAAGCAGGCCTGGAGTTAAATGACCTTTGACCTGATCTCTAGACAGAAATTGGGTTGCTTTCCTTCTTTCATCTTCAATCCTTAATGTCTCATTCCACCATCTATCTAAAATATCCTTTAGTATAGATGAATTTCCCTCTGAAATCCTTGGCTAGTGGTTTTCAAGTAATTCCCTTTCATGAATCCATAGCCCAATGGATGGCACTTTCTTGACCTATTCTCTTTTGCCGAAACGTCCTAATCCCCTGCTCCTTTTTCCCATGACCTTCTCAGTCTATGATCTCATGACCAACCCAGCAACCAACCAACCAAATTATTTTAAACCCCCCTTTGTGCTTCATACCTAGCCTAACATCTCATTTTGAGTTTCAAATATATATCATTCTTTGTTTTATGGAGAGATCCCTCTCCGGCTCCAGGAGGGCTACATCCTAGGATCCCAAAGTGGTTATGATGTTGTCTCATCTTTTGGTCTTTCCAATCTGGCCAAAACATGGGAACCCTAATCCAGCTAAGGTCCTTGTGCGACCAGCTGGCATTTCTAAGATCCCTTGAACTAGTATCAAAGCATTGAAGGTTCAAAGTCCTCCTCTGATCTCAGGCCTAGTTCTATGTTAAACTTATCTCTGTTTTTCCCTTGGGGCATACTAAAGCAGACCTGGAGTTAAATGAACTTTGGTCTGATCTATAAGCTGCCCCTTTTCCACTCCATTTAGAGTTGCCTTTGAGTATGTCCAAGCAGGTTTGGAGTTAAATGATCTCTGACCTGATCTGTAGACAGAAATTGGGTTTCTTTCCTTCTTTCACTTTCTTTCCTTATTTTTCCATTCAACCATCTATCTAAAATATCCTTTACTATAGACGACTTGCCCTCTTAAAGCCTTGGCTATTTGTTTGCAAGTAATCCCCTTTCATGACTCCATAGCCCAATGGATGGCATAGTCTTGACTTACTCTCTTTTGCCAAAACGTTCTACTCCTTTGCTCCTTTTTCCCATTACCTTCTCAGTCTATGATCTCATGACCAACCCACCAACCAACCAACCAATTATTTTAAACACCCCTTTGTGCTTCATAGCTAGCCTAATACCTCTATCTGAGCGTTCAAAGATATATCATTCTTTGTATTTATGGAGATATCCCTCTCTGGATCAGTGAGGGATAGATCCTAGGATCCCAAAGTGTTTATGATGTTGCCTCATCTTTTGGTCTTGCCAATCTGGCCAAAACATGGGAACCCCAACAATGTGGACCACTGTTGATGGTGATCATTCTGCAACCTCCCTTGTGTTTGTATGAAATGTAGGGTTTGGTGGTCCATCTGGATGATCATTTCCTTCCCCAAAATGTAATGATTCCATTGTCGACAATCCAGCGTAATGGAAAACATCTATTTTTCATAAGTGGGATAATTTCAGACTGTGTCGAACAATGTCTCACTGTGATATGCCACCGGATGCCCCTGTTGAGTAAGAAATTCCCCAAAAGCATAGTCATAGGCATCTCTCTTGATCTCAAATTGTTGTTGCAAGTCTGGTAATGTGAGGACTAGGACAAAACAGAGGCGATGTTTCAATTCTACGAATGCCATCTGTTGAGATTCTGAGAAAAATATTTTTTCTTTCCGTCCTCCCTTGGTGACTTGACTCAAGGGCCAAGTGATATGAGAGAATCCAAACACAACCCTACAGTATAAATTATCAAGTCCCATAAACTTGGGAAGCTCTGTTAGAGCGGTTGGGGCTGGCAAATTCTGAATGACTTGGATCCTGGTCGGATCCACATACACCCCTGCTCATATATAATGTATCCCAGATACTAAACCTGGGTCATGCCAAAATTGCATTTCTCCAAATTGGCACACAACTTGTGTTTCTGCACTATTTATAGGACCTTTCAGATGTGGTGGAGGTGCTTTTCCCACGTCTCGCTAAAGACCAAGATGTCATCCAAGTACAATACTACAAATGAGTTAGTGAGTGGCCACAAGATGTCGTCCATCAGCCTCATGAAGGTTGCTGGAGAATTTTTCAATCTAAAAGGCATTCTCATCCATTTGAAAAGGACCTCCTTAGCTTTGAAGGAAATCTTCCACACATCAGACGGTTCGTTTGGTACCCAGTGATATCTAGACTTCAAGTCAATCTTGTTGAAATATTTTTCCTTTTTGAGTTGGTTTAGAAGGCCATCAATCAGTGTGATCGGGTACCTATTCTGGACTGTGATCTTATTCAGCACCTGATAACCATTATAGATTGTCCAAGTCCCATCCTTCTTCTACACCAACATGATCGGCCTCCCATAAGGAAATGACCTTGGCCAGATGTGAGATTTCCACAACAACTCCTGAATCTGCCTCTTGATCTCATCGTTCTCTAGAATAAAGCACTGATAAATAAGTTTATTGGGTAGTGGCAGACCTAGGGTCAGATCGATGGGGTGCTTGACTTGACAGTGGAGAGGCACCCTTGCGAGTGAGTTCAAGATGTCTTGCTACTCCTCCATGACCTTTTCCATTTTTTTTTGTCATTCAGAGGAGCCCTATCATGAGGTCGTGGCAATAATATTCTTCTTACCCTGAGGGTAGATCATTAGGAAAATAATTTCTAGGTTTTGTAAATGAGCTTACTGTATTGTTTTGCAGTAACCAAAGAGATAGCAACAGGAAGTGGTACCTCTTGTATCCTGTATAACTTGTTTCCTAAAGTAACAATAATAACGAGAGGCAAAGATTCATACACAACATATCACTTCCACACATATGGTTGGCATAATAATACGTCAAAAACATCAAGAGGAGTAATGTCACATAATACCTCATCGGTGAAGGACTTGATGCTGTAGCAGGCGACATTGTTGACTGATGCAAAGATCCCATCCCTGGTGAAGCCACCCAATGGTGTATAGCTATGGGTGTGTTGTGGTAGGCATGACCACCCACTTCATGACTGATACTGAAATGAGGTTCTTTTGGCTCCCATTATTGATAATGAAATATAGCGGGGAACCCTTTACCCACATCTTCAAGTGGAAGAGACACCCTCCTCCTCTAGATCTTATGTTTCTTCCTTTTGGATATTCGTAGTTTCAATGGTGTCATTGTGCTATGCATCAATAATATGCTTCCCTCTATCATTCCCCTTCTTGGGTTCTGATTCCGTGCCAGAGCATGCATATGATTCAGAATCCTTCATCTTGGCCACTAGTGACTGCTTTTCCCAACACTCATTTGTGTTGTGAGTGGAGCTCTTATGGAACTCACACCACTTTCCCATGTCCTTCTTTGGCTTCACAGTGTTTTTCTTTCCTCTCGGCTTTGGTAGGTTGTCTTGGGATTCCATGCCTTGGATTTTTCCTTTGTTCTATGGTTTGGGGGCCCTTTTTCTAGCTTTTGATTCACAAATCCAAAGTCTCACTTCTTCTGTTTGAATTTCTACTCAATCGTGGAAGCATATTGGTATGTCGTCCCAAGCAAGGAGATGTCGAGGAACTTTGTTTCCTCCTGAATGTATCTATGTAGACAATTGTAGTACTTCAGCACCAAATTTTTCTCTAAATATTTGATACCCAAATTTTTCTGCACGATATGGAACAGATTCACCAGCTCATGCATACCTTGATCCCTTTTGCCGCAGCATAGTCCATTGTATGTACTTGTCCTCATAGCTCCCTATGGGATAATATTGTAACTTGATGGTGTCTCAGAAAGAATTCCAAGTGGGTACGATTGAAAATAGAGAGGGTTCCCCCTCGTTATTTTTCTCATAGTAGGTTTCCCACCACTCCTTGACATGGGGGGTGGTTTTGAGCAGTGAAAAATAATATTCTCCCAGTCAGAAAAGTCATGAACTGAGAAATATCCTTCTAGTAGATTCAACTATCTATCTAATCCATATCCATATATTTGGCCATAAAATATGGGAATGTCAAATTTTACTTGCACTTTAATAGGGGTTTCACCTCTAGAATGGCTGCTAGATCTAGATGCACCTCCAGTGGGCAGTTGTTGAAGGATCTGGGCAAAGTTATCCATCATCGCATTCCTTTTTTTTCAGGGGCCTCCTCGAGAAATATTTTGATATAATGTCCTCCTGCCTTGTCTTTATTTTCATCCTCTATGGGCAGTCATTGGGGTTTGAGAGGTTGATATTGAAAAGGTTCAACTAGATCGAGCCTTAACTCCTCATATGTCGATATCAATGGCAACATGGAAAGAAAGATTGATAAAGAGGAGACCGCTCTGATACAACTAATTCAAATTTATGCCAGAACGCAATAGAATACACATATAACCATAAATACAGAGATGCAGTGGAAATAACACTTCATTTCATTAATATCAAATAACTGAAATTTTTTTACAGGTAGAATGGAAATAAACTAGCTAAGGCACTGGTACTTATCTATGAGAAGAGATGTGGCAGCTACTGGCCTCTGATATCTGTGTTACAATGAGGCTCGAAGGCCTATATATTATTGAGAAATAATGGAAAACCTTAAACATCCAAAAACCCAACCCTAGGAGATGAAACACTAGAATATGGGCCCCGTTAGGGAAAATTGGCACATCAATTTCCTGGGGTCATAACTTCAGCATGCTATATTCATTTGATTCACATGATACATCATTAGAAATATCTATTCGATCACTACAAGTGCCACCATGAATATCAAGTCTAGAACAAAATCATATTAGTCGGAGGTTTGATTCCCAAAAAATGTCGTTTAGTGCCTCAAAATGAATTTGGAAGTTCAGGACCCGACAAACTACCAAAAATAGTAAATTCTGCTACAATTAAGAAAACTGAAAAAATGAAAGAAACAATGGTGGGGGTCCAAGTGGAATAGGCGGGTGGCCACCAATATCCACCTGGATCAAATTCGTAATTACATAGTCAATATGAAGGCCAATCCTAGTTACACTTTTCAACAAAATTCACTTTGGTTATTACAACCTATCCTTACGGCCTGTTGTACCAACGCCATATTTGAACATAATGTTTCCAACTATATTTCTTCCTTTCTTTCATGAGTGGCTTCCATGTATTCAAAATATATAGTTGAAAGAGCCACTAGAAATTATCTCTTATTCATCCAACGGACTCCTCCTCCAAATAGGTTAAACACATACCCACATGTAGATATTCTCTGATCTAGATCTCAAGCCCTGTCTACATAAACAAAGCCACAGATGTCCAAAAACCTATCCAATCCTAGTGTTCCTTTGTACAACATACCATAATTACTACTACCACATAAATACCTAAAAACCCTCTTCAATGTTGTCCAATTCTCCTTCCCTCGTTCTAACATAAACCTTATCAAAACTCACACCACACTTGAAATTTCTCGTATAGTACATGCCATTTAATAGATCAAGATACCAATTTCACTCACATATGGAACATGAGACATGTCCTCTTCCTCTTCTTGTGTCCTGTGACATTTTTCAATAGATAAATTTGGCATATGATCTTCATTTGACACACATCATACTTCGTTAGAAATATTCATCTGAGTACTACAACTTTTGACTTCCCAAAAAATGTCGTTTAGGGCCTAAAAATGGCTCGGGAAGTTTAGGACACGAAATAATGCAAAAAATAGTAAGTTGTGCTAAAACTGAAATACTGAAAGAAATGATGGTGGGGTTTCAAATGGAATAGGCGGGTGGCCACCAATATTCATCTGGATCATTAGGGCCTCAAAGTGGCTTTGGAAATTTCGAGCCCGAAAACCTACTAAAAATAGTAAGTTGTGCTTAAAGTGAAAAACTGAAAGAATCGATGGTGGGGGTCCAAATGGAATAGGTGGGTAGCCACCAATATCCACATTGATCACATAAATATATGAATTAGATTCATGTACATGAAGAAATGTTACACTTGCAATGAGTGAAATAAATGATGTAAATATACCTCGAAGACCTTTTCATCATTGTCGAAAGATACGCCTCTCAAGTCAGCTTGAATATACTATTGAATTCCCTTGGAAAGTCATCTCATGAGATGTCACAAACATTCATGGTTAGGTTGACTTATTATAGAAGGAAACAACTATGTATACCCTACGAAACTGCGTAGAAGGGAAACAATCACAGTTCGAATATCTCTAAGAATTTCAAATGAGTCTGAGGTGAAAAAGTGTAAGATACAGTCTGAAAAGAAAGACCATTTAGCAAAGATAAAAGGATTTTGTTATTTTTCTTTCTTGGGCCAACTTTTGTAATAATATTGCATGCTTGAAAATTATAGTAAATATGAAGACAATGCGAGAATCTCAACAAGAAATAATAGCATGAATGTGTTAAATATAGTGTGAAGAAAAATGTGACTTGACAAGGTAAGGAAGGTATCTACAAGGAGTGAAGAGAAAGGGTAATATGGCTTCCATAATGATTATAGCATCTCAGAAAAGATCATAAATAAGTTGAAGTGTGTTCATTGTATTAAGGGTATTGCTACAAGTAAGCTATGCCTATCTTGAATATAGTAAGAAGGTCTAAAAGGAGTCTCTTGGAGGTCAAAGTAGAAAGAAGAGAATCACATTAGTTAGAGACCAAGTTCTCTAGTATTGGTGTAGAATGGTGTAGAAAACAAAGATCAACATAAGGAGCCAAGAAAAGAGTAGTGACAAGGTCTTGGAAGCATACAAAAGTCAAGGGTATATGTCATGGTGATGTTACTTGTCAACTAAAATAATATAAGAATAATTACTTGTGGGTTTTCCTCTCAAAGTGGGAGAGTTTTTGGCCCTAGATGGAATAGCCTAAATTTGTGTCTCTTGTGTTTTTAGTAATTAACTTGATGGAAGATATAATAAGATAATAAAGAGAAGACCTAAGTAAGAAAACTAATCTGAGAAGTAATTATCAAGTAGATAATTGAATTAAGATAATCCATACCAAATTCTCAACAGGGAGGCCACCAATGTCTAAAAAATTGAAATGCAAGAAGAAAAAAGAGGAGAACACATTGTAAAAAAAAAACACAAATATTTTTTTTTAAAGCTGAGAATAACTGTAAAATATACGTTGTGGTGGAAAAGTTGTCATGTTATAAGATGTGACTTGTTACTTATAGCATTGTTTAGTTACAATACCATATGATGCCCGGGCTCCTACAGTTGACCCACACTTACACTCTTTTTTTACATATAAATTGCCTTTCCAGTTTTTCTTTGTCGAATAAAGTTAAATCAATACCCTCAAATTTAATTTCAGCACTCCATCCTTGTATGGATTCACTTTCATATACACTCCTCAATTACTTCATTCGAATCGTCGCTCAACTTATAATCAACCCCAACGTATAAGTCTCGGGAATGCACATATAAACATGGGTAGATATCATGTCATATTTTCAAATTCTCTTCATGTATGACTGTAGCAAGCACCCTTTTGTGACCCATTCGGATATGTGAACATATATCACAAGGCTTACGTTGTATTACAATCTCCCCCTAAGTATTAACCTTATAATAAATTACGCCTTCGGGATTTAACTATAGTGACAACATACACAATGACTTGCGGGTCCCAAAAGCTATGTACCTTGTTATATATCGAGTGGATCGAACAATCTGTATGGCGTCATGCCTCCACTATTAATTGAATGGTGTAGATGGATATTGCGAGGGGTTAAAGACTGAACATTAGCGTGCGATGTAACTAGTTTTGGAAACCAGCCTCATGCCACGCGTCCTCCAATGAATGTGATCGTGCTGATTTCATGAAAACCACTTATTTCTTTCCTTTCTCGTGATAACCACTGGGGGTTTTGATCTACATCATAGTTCCTCCTTCTCCATCGCAAGGTTCCACTCCTTCAGATGGTCACATAGCTCGCCTACGATCTCTTCTATTCGCTTTGCCTCTATTGATTGCCACTATAACCAGTCCTGATGGAGTTTAATGAACTCCCGAACCGTAGCCTGTATAATTAACAATAAACTTCATTTGATTCGACTAGAGATATCAACGAAACTTCAAAAGGACAAGTTCCTCATTTCTGTAAATTCCAATACATATTATACTTGCAAGCCTTTCAACACAGAGTACACACAAACCAGCAATTTCAAAGGAATTAAAACTCTCATTCATATAACGACCATAGGAATTCAACTCGCCCCAACCTCATATATAGGAATTCTTCTATCTCAGAATCGATCCTTACAGTGATCGATTCACCTCACTTTACAAGTCTATTTCTCCAATAACCGCAGAAGACTATCAAAGCCCCAGTTTCGATTTACTGTCAATACTTTGCATAGGGGTTCCTAGTCACAAAACTAGGACCACTACCCATACCTCACAAAGGGTTCGAACAGTCAAAGCAGGAAAATTCAATCATTTCATAACTCAGAGTTCATATTTATTCTAGAGCCACAAATATTCTTCATATGGATTTGACCAAGAACACATGTTATTCACACAGAGCTTATGAACAATTTCCTCAGCAATATATATAATTTCATACGGGAATTGGAAACAATCCTTCATCAATACATATTATGTCATCAACTACCAAAGTATTCGCTTACAAATTCATGGTTGGCCAGATATTTATTTCAATGGCCATTATCCTCCTACTTTGTTCCTGAAGGGGTTCCCTTTCTATTCCACAGGCGTTTACATTTATACAAACACAAATGAGTCAATTCGACTTCTTGACAGAGCCTCTTGAAATTATCTAGTTCCTAATTTTAGATCTCAAACTGAAACTACTGAAATTGATCCTAAATCTAGTCATACCCTTGGTTCTCTTCATATTCCTATCTTAACCAATTTCTCATGTTCTCAAATGACTTGAGAACAATTACAATTTCCCTACCATGTTTATTCAAAATACTAATATTTACATGAAACTTTGAAAACATAAGACCCTCCTAGGTCTTATAAAAGTAGAAGTATTTCTAGAGCCTAATTCCCCTGCATTAGACTCCCAAGCTTCAAATTGTTCATGATATCCTGATCATGTGTCTTTGATCTCTGCCTCCTGGATCCCAAACCTTGTTTTGCTACTGTTCATTAGCTACATCATCCTTCAATTGCATTTCACCAGGTCTCCAAATCTTGTTCTGCAATCTGCCCCCAACTATGTTTTCACAATCACCCTTTGTCTTCCTTTTGTTGAAACTCTCCTGATTTCCTACTGCTGTCTGATATCCTTAAGTCAATTCCATCATCAGCTCCCTGATGTCTTCAATTTTTTTGTCCAGCCTATCCTCTAGCTGGAAATTCCTCTATTTACTGTTGTTGCTTCCACTTTTTGTGGCAGCCAACATTGCTGCTCTTGTTGTTACCATTGTTACTAACATGTTTTAAATTCCTGCAGATGTCATCCCCCATGTTGCGTCCTCCCAAACTTCCTTTCTCTCTGCAACATGCTTTGGCTGATCATCTACAAATTCTCTTTTAGAAAATAAATCATCAAGCAATTGTCTTCCTGCAGTAACATACCCATCAAGTATACTAGTAAACAAAATTAAATTCTGCAAGCTAGTATCTGCTCCTCTTTTCTTCATAGCTTTAGGCATTTTCATTCCAGTGTCTGTAGTTTCTCTCTCTTGCATAAATTTTCTCAGAAAAAATTCCAACCATCCTTTCTGTGCTTGCCTTATATCTTCAGCATGTTGTAATTTAAACATAGCATTTTCTCCTTCTCCATGGAAAATCTTCAGCAATTGCCTATCACCTTCTTGATGGATTCTGGGAGTCCAACCAAGTGATTTAAGCCCTGATTTCTCATCTTCTATCAGCATAGAATGTTGATTCTTCTTCACTTCAGCAGCTTCTAAAAATTGCTCTTCAGGCTGGCTTTGGCCCATCCAAGTAGCCAACTCCCCTCTGTCAATGGTAGTGATAAGTTCCTGCATGTGAGACATGCTTGTCTCACCTTCCTTCTACAACAGTTTTTATTTTCCTAGGAAAATTCCAAGATATGGATTTTCTTCAGCCTTTCCTTTAAACATAAACAAACTATCAATTTCAAAGCCACAAGACCCAAAGGCCTCATTTGATGACCTAGTCATCAATCCTTCTCCCAGTGATTCTAAGGCTGGTTCAAGACTCAGAGATTCTTCATCATTTTTCTCTTCAGCTGTCAGGGTCATCTCCACTGCTCCAAGCACTATGTCGAAATGATTATCCTTCACTATGTTTTCAGCCAATACCGTTTCCTTTTTTTTCGCCTCTCTGACAACTTTCAACTGTTGTTCTTCCTCTTTCTCTGCATGATTAACACATGAATCATCAGCAGTAAAATTCCAATTTCTTAACACATTTTCCTCCCTTGACAATACACCAGTGTGTGGTTCTGGGCCTCATCTGAAATCTTTTTTCAGCACCTCAGCATGACGATCTACATCTGTCATGAGACTGTCAGCTAGTCTCCTCTTCCTTTCAACATCTGGTCCATGGATGTTCTTCTGTTGTGATTCATCAAAATGAACTCCTTCATTTTGCTGAATCATTTTCTTCTTATCCTCTGGTCTTCGATTGTCATTCATGAAAATTTTTCTACCTTGCTTCTCCAACAACTTATCCAGTACACAGGTCCTTTGCCTCTCCAATTCTCTTCTCTGGAATACAAACCTCATATACAAATCAACACCTTAATAGGAGTAGATTTTGGGAACCTTACACAACCCTTTATGCCTCTGCTAGTTCTTGACCAATCCTCTGCTAGTCCTTCTCTCTCTACTTTAGCATTCTACTTAATATCTTCATTTGACTCTTTTTTCTTCATCTCTTCCTGATATTTCACTATCTCAACATTGGTCTGAATAGATTTTAGATTCAATGTTTTCTTCTCATCAACAAACTCTAAAGCTCATCCATCTTCTAGCAGTGTACCTGCAAACACACACAACTTTTTAGTTTTCAAATCACAAGACTTTTTAGTCCTTTTTTCTCCCTCAATCACTTCTTCTTGAATAGGTCTGTACATGGAATCTTCAGTTTCCATCCTTGCCTCAAGAACTCAGGGTTCTTCGTCCTCTGTGGAGTCTGTCACTACCTCACATTTTTTAGACTCAAAACACAAGCCCTTACATCATTTGGACCTGTCCAATAACTCAGGAAATCCTCAATGACTTCCTCTTCAGCAAGAAAAGCTTCTTGCTGCCTCAAGTCTTCATCATATCTCACAAGATATCTTACAGATATCCACTTTTCATCTGTGCCTTGTTCTTCTTCACAAGCAGAGATTTATTCTTTCAACTCAACTACTCTGAGTTCTCCTCTCAATAGGACAATCTTCCTTTGCCTCAACCTCAACTGTAATGGTTGCCAATTTACTCTCTTTTTCATGAGCCAACCAACTCTCTGGCTTTCTTTGATCCTCATCTTCAGTTTATTAAACTGTTCCCTGATCTCAACTAAATCTTTGTCATATTCTGCATCAGTGAGTCTCTTCCTCATGCCATTTGCTTTGGAATTTTCCCTCACTCTTCCATTGTGGCTTCTCTCAGAACCTCTGCAGTCTCTACAATCTCCACTATGGCTCTCACTAGCCATTTTATTCTCTAGGAGTTCTTCACTCACAAGCTACACTAAGCCTCTGCAACAACAAGCTCTCTTGCTGCAACTCACCTCACCAATCCCTTCCTCTGGATCTGGCTTTTGGCAAGTACTGGTCCCCTCTCTGCTGGAACCCTCTGAGCACTCTCTTCTACTCTCTAGGCTTCACTCTGAAACTTCTTTCAAGAACACCTCTGTTCTTCTTTCATCCAAACTCAGTTGGGAATCTTTCAGGTTCTGCCACAATCTTTCTCCACTTAGAGTCCCTTGCCCAAATCTTCTATCACTTGTCTCAAAGCTATGATCTGCTTCTGCTAAGATGTCTTCAATTGTCTGCACTCTAACTTCTCCAAACAATCCTTCAACCAGAGTTAAACACTACTTGTATTCTCTTGAGAATACTGCAATTGTCCTCTTTATCTAGCCTCTAGCTGAATACCAGGCTCACTTCCTTCACTATCAAGCTCTGTCTGTACTTTCAGCAACCACAATTCTGCAAACACCAAAGATACATCAGATTTAAAATTATTCTCCTACAATATTTCTACATGATCTTGTCTTCCACTCACTCTACAAATCCTATTCACTACAAATATGTGTGCTGCATATCAGATTTCGGAATCTGATCTTCCTTCCCCAAGTCTGTATTCTTTTAAACACTAGCCCTCCAATTGGACTCTGTAATTCTGCAATCACCTTCACTGTATCCCTGTAGGCTGCAATATTATCAGTCCCACAAGTCTGGTTTCTTTGCATTCACCAAACTTGAACTTTTTCAGAAAGAGATATTCCAGCTCTGATACCATTTTAATGCCCAGGCTCCTACAGTTGACCTACACTTACACTCTTTTTCACATATAAATTGCCTTCCCAGTTTTTCTTTGTCAAATAAAGTTAAATCAATACCCTCAAATTTAATTTCAACACTCCATCCTTGTGGAGGCACTTTTCATATACACTCCTCAATTAATTCATTACTGAATCTTCTCAACTTTATAATCAACCCCAACGTATAAGTCATAAGGGGATGCATATAAACATGGGTGACGACCATGTCATATGTTAAATTCTCTTCATGTATGAAAGACTGTAGCACACACCCTTTTGTGACCCATTCAGATACGTTAACATATATCACAAAGGCTTACGTTGTATTACAATCTCCCCCTAAGTATTAACCTTATAATAAATTATGCCTTTGGGATTTAACTATAGTAAAAACATACACAACCACTTGCAAGTCCCACAAGCCACGTACCTTGTTATATATCGAGCGGATCCAACGATCTGTATGGTGTTGTGCCTCCACTGTTAATCAAACGGCGTAGATGGATATCGCGAGGGGTTAAAAACTGAACGTTAGCGCGTGATGTAACCGATTTTGGAAACCCTCCTAATGCCAGGCGTCCTCCAACGAATGTGATCGTGCTGATTTCAGGAAAACCACTTAACGCTTTCTTATCTCATGATAACCACCGGGGTTTTGATCCACCTCATAGTTCTGCCTTCTCCATCACAAGGTTCCACTCCTTTGGATGGTCACACAGCTCGCCTATGACCTCTTCTATTCGCTCTGCCTCCATTGATTGTCACTATAACCAGTCCCGATGGAGTTTGATGAACTCCCGAACCGTAGCCTGTATAATTAACAATCAACTTCATTTGATTCGACCAGAGATATCAACGGAACTTCAAAAGGACAGGTTCCTCATTTTCGTAAATGCTAATACATATTAGACTTGCAAGACTTTCAACACAGAGTACACACAAACCAGCAATTTCAAAGGAATTAAAACTCTCATTCATATAGCGACCAAAGGAATTCAACTCACCCCAACCTCATACACAAGAATTCTTCTATTTCAGAATCAATCCTTACAGTGATTGATTCACCTCACTTTACAAGTCTATTTCTCCAATAACCACATAAGACTATCAAAGTCCAAATCTCGATTTACTGGCATTGATTTGCGCGGGGTTCATACTCACAAACTAGGACCACTACCCATACCTCACAAAGGGTTCGAATAGTCAAAGCAGGCAATTTCAATCATTTCATAACTCAGAGTTCATATTTATTCCAGAGCCACAAATATTCTTCATATGGATTTGACCAAGAACACATGTTATGCACACAGAGCTTATGAACAATTTCCTCAGCAATATATATAATTTCATACGGGAATTGGAAACAATCCTTCATCAATACATATTATGTCATCAACTACCAAAGTATTCGCTTACAAATTCATGTTTGGCAAGATATTCAGTTCGATGGCCATTATCCTCCTACTCTATTCTTGAAGGTGCTCCGTTTCTATTCCACAGGCGTTTACATTTATACAAACACAAATGAGTCAATTCGACTTCTTGACAGAGCCTCTTGAAATTCTCTAGTTCCTAATTTTAGATCTCAAACTGAAACTACTAAAATTGATCCTAAATCTACTCATACCCTTGGTTGTCTCTTCATATTCCTATCTTAACCAATTTCTCATGTTCTCAAATGACTTGAGAACAATTACAATTTCCCTACCATGTTTATTCAAAATACTAATATTTACATGAAACTTTGAAAACATAAGACCCTCCTAGGTCTTATAAAAGTAGAAGTATTTCTAGAGCCTAATTCCCCTGCATTAGACTCCCAAGCTTCAAATTGTTCATGATCTCCTCATCATGTGTCTTTGATCTCTGCCTCCTGGATCCCAAACCTTGTTTTGCTACTGTTCATTAGGTACATCATCCTTCAATTGCATTTCACCAGGTCTCCAAATCTTGTTCTGCAATCTGCCCCCAACTATGTTTTCACAATCTCCCTTTGTCTTCCTTTTGTTGAAACTCTCCTGCTTTCCTACTGCTGTCTGATATCCTTAAGTCAATTCCATCATCAGCTCCCTGATGTCTTCAATTTTTTTGTCCAGCCTATCCTCTAGCTGGAAATTCCTCTATTTAATGTTGTTGCTTCCACTTTTTGTGGCAGCCAACATTGCTGCTCTTGTTGTTACCATTGTTACTAACATGTTTTAAATTCCTGTAGATGTCATCCCCCATGTTGCGTCCTCCCAAACTTCCTTTCTCTCTGCAACATGATTTGGCTGATCATCTACAAATTCTCTTTTAGAAAATAAATCATCAAGCAATTGTCTTCCTGCAGTAACATACCCATCAAGTATACTAGTAAACAAAATTAAATTCTGCAAGCTAGTATATGCTCCTCTTTTCTTCATAGCTTTAGGCATTTTCATTCCAGTGTCTGTAGTTTCTCTCTCTTGCATAAATTTTCTCAGAAAAAATTCCAGCCATCCTTTCTGTGCTTGCCTTATATCTTCAGTATGTTGTAATTTAAACATAGCATTTTCTCCTTCTCCATGGGCAATCTTCAGCAATTGCCTATCACCTTCTTGATGGATTCTGGCAGTCCAACCAAGTGATTTAAGCCCTGATTTCTCATCTTCTATCAGCATAGAATGTTGATTCTTCTTCACTTCAGCAGCTTCTAAAAATTTCTCTTCAGGCTGGCTTTGGCCCATCCAACTAGCCAACTCCCCTCTGTCAATGGTAGTGATAAGTTCCTGCATGTGAGACATGCTTGTCTCACCTTCCTTCTACAACAGTTTTTATTTTCCTAGGAAAATTCCAAGATATGGATCATCTTCAGCCTTTCCTTAAACATAAACAAACTATCAATTTCAAAGCCACAAGACCCAAAGGCCTCATTTGATGACCTAGTCATCAATCCTTCTCCCAGTGATTCTAAGGCTGGTTCAAGACTCAGATATTCTTCATCATTTTTCTCTTCAGCTGTCAGGGTCATCTCCACTGCTCCAAGCACTATGTCGAAATGATTATCCTTCACTATGTTTTCAGCCAATACCGTTTCCTTTTTTTTTGCCTCTCTGACAACTTTCAACTGCTGTTCTTCCTCTTTCTCTGCATGATTAACACATGAATCATCAGCAGTAAAATTCCAATGTCTTAACACATTTTCCTCCCTTGACAATACACCAGTGTGTGGTTCTGGGCCTCATCTGAAATCTTTTTTCAGCACCTCAACATGACGATCTACATCTGTCATGAGACTGTCAGCTAGTCTCCTCTTCCTTTCAACATATGGTCCATGGATGTTTTTCTGTTGTGATTCATCAAAATGAACTCCTTCATTTTGCTGAATCATTTTCTTCTTATCCTCTGGTCTTCGATTGTCATTCATGAAAATTTTTCTACCTTGCTTCTCCAACAACTTATCCAGTACACAGGTCCTTTGCCTCTCCAATTCTCTTCTCTGGAAGACAAACCTCATATACAAATCAACACCTTAATAGGAGTAGATTTCGGGAACCTTACACAACCCTTTATGCCTCTGCTAGTTCTTGACCAATCCTCTACTAGTCCTTCTCTCACTACTTCAGCATTCTACTTAATATCTTCATTTGACTCTTCTTTCTTCATCTCTTCCTGATATTTCACTATCTCAACATTGGTCTGAATAGATTTTAGATTCAATGTCTTCTTCTCATCAACAAACTCTAAAGCTCATCCATCTTCTAGCAGTGTACCTGCAAACACACACAAGTTTTTAGTTTTCAAATCACAAGACTTTTTAGTCCTTTTTGCTCCCTCAATCACTTCTTCTTGAATAGGTCTGTACATGGAATCTTCAGTTTCCATCCTTGCCTCAAGAACTCAGGGTTCTTCGTCCTCTGTGGAGTCTGTCATTACCTCACATTTTTTAGACTCAAAACACAAGCCCTTACATCATTTGGACCTGTCCAATAACTCAGGAAATCCTCAATGACTTCCTCTTCAACAAGACAAGCTTCTTGCTGCCTCAAGTCTTCATCATATCTCACAAGATCTCTTATAGATATCCACTCTTCATCTGTGCTTTGTTCTTCTTCACAAGCAGAGATTTATTCTTTCAACTCAACTACTCTGAGTTCTCCTCTCAATAGGACAATCTTCCTTTGCCTCAACCTCAACTGTAATGGTTGCCAATTTACTCTCTTTTTCATGAGCCAACCAACTCTCTGGCTTTCTTTGATCCTCATCTTCATTTTATTAAACTGTTCCCTGATCTCAACTAAATCTTTGTCATATTCTGCATCAGTGAGTCTCTTCCTCATGCCATTTGCTTTGGAATTTTCCCTCACTCTTCCATTGTGGCTTCTCTCAGAACCTCTGCAGTCTCTGCAATCTCCACTATGGCTCTCAATAGCCATTTTATTCTCTAGGAGTTCTTCACTCACAAGCTACACCAAGCCTCTGCAACAACAAGCTCTCTTGCTGCAACTCACCTCACCAATCCCTTCCTCTGGATCTGGCTTTTGGCAAGTACTGGTCCCCTCTCTGCTGGAACCCTCTGAGCACTCTCTTCTACTCTCTAGGCTTCACTCTGAAACTTCTTTCAAGAACACCTCTGTTCTTCTTTCATCCAAACTCAGTTGGGAATCTTTCAGGTTCTGCCACAATCTTTCTCCACTTAGAGTCCCTTGCTCAAATCTTCTATCACTTGTCTCAAAGCTATGATCTGCTTCTGCTAAGATGTCTTCAATTGTATGCACTCTAACTTCTCCAAACAATCCTTCAACCAGAGTTAAACACTACTTGTCTTCTCTTGAGAATACTGCAATTGTCCTCTTTATCTAGCCTCTAGCTGAATACCAGGCTCACTTCCTTCACTATCAAGCTCTGTCTGTACTTTCAGCAACCACAATTCTGCAAACACCAAAGACACATCAGATTTAAAATTATTCTCCTACAATATTTCTACATGATGTTGTCTTCCACTCACTCTACAAATCCTATTCACTACAAATATGTGTGCTGCATATCAGATTTCGAAATCTGATCTTCCTTCCCCAAGTCTGTATTCTTCCAAACACTAGCCCTCCAATTGGACTCTGTAATTCTGCAATCACCTTCACTGTATCCCTGTAGGCTGCAATATTATCAGTCCCACAAGTCTGGTTTCTTTGCATTCACCAAACTTGAACTTTTTCAGAAAGAGATATTCCAGCTCTGATACCATTTTAATGCCCAGGCTCCTACAGTTGACCTACACTTACACTCTTTTTCACATATAAATTGCCTTCCCAGTTTTTCTTTGTCGAATAAAGTTAAATCAATACCCTCAAATTTAATTTCAACACTCCATCCTTGTATGGAGGCACTTTCATATACACTCCTCAATTAATTCATTCGAATCTTCACTCAACTTATAATCAACCGCAACGTATAAGTCTCAGGAATGCACATATAAACATGGGTAGATATCATGTCATATATTCAAATTCTCTTCATGTATGACTGTAGCACACACCCTTTTGTGACCCATTCAGATATGTTAACATATATCACAAGGCTTACGTTGTATTACAATCTCCCCCTAAGTATTAACCTTATAATAAATTACACCTTCAGGATTTAACTATAGTAACAACATACACAACCACTTGCGGGTCCCACAAACTACGTACCTTGTTATATATCGAGTGGATCCAACGATCCATATGGCGTCGTGCCTCCACTGTTAATCAAACGGCATAGATGGATATTGTGAGGGGTTAAAGACTGAATGCTAGCGCATGATGTAACCGGTTTTGGAAACCCGCCTCATGCCATGTGTCCTCCAACGAATGTGATCGCGCTGATTTCATGAAAACGACTTACTGCTTTCCTTTCTCACGATAACCACCTGGGGTTTGGATCCACATCATAGTTCTGCCTTCTCCATCACAAATTTTGACTCCTTCAGATGGTCACGCAGCTCACCTACGATCTCTTCTATTCGCTCTGCCTTCGTTGATTGCCACTATAACTAGTCCTGATGGAGTTTGATGAACTCCCGAACCCTAGCCTGTATAATTAACAATAAAATTCATTTGATTCGAATAGAGATATCAATGGAGCTTCAAAAGGACAGGTTCCTCATTTCTATAAATTCCAATACATATTAGACTTGCAAGCCTTTCAACACAGAGTACACACAAACCATCAATTTCAAAGGAATTAAAACTCCCATTCATATAGTGACCACAAGAATTCAACTCGCCCCATCCTCATATATAGGAATTCTTCTATCTCAGAATTGATCCTTACAGTGATCGATTCACCTCACTTTACAAGTCTATTTCTCCAATAACCGCAAAAGACTATCAAAGCCCCAATTTCGATTTACTGTCAGTGCTTTGCATAGGGGTTCCTAGTCACAAAACTAGGACCACTACCCATACCTCACAAAGGGTTCGAATAGTCAAAGTAGGCAAATTCAATCATTTCATAACTCAGAGTTCATATTTATTCCAGAGCCACAAATATTCTTCATATGGATTTTACCACGAACACATGTTATGCACACAGAGCTTATGAACAATTTCCTCAGCAATATATATAATTTCATACGGGAATTGGAAACAATCCTTCATCAATACATATTATGTCATCAACTACCAAAGTATTCGCTTACAAATTCATGTTTGGACAGATATTCAGTTCGATGGCCATTATCCTCCTACTCTATTCCTGAAGGTGCTCCGTTTCTATTCCACAGGCGTTTACATTTATACAAACACAAATGAGTCGATTCAACTTCTTGACAGAGCCTCTTGAAATTATCTAGTTCCTAATTTTAAATCTCAAACTGAAACTATTGAAACTGATCTTAAATCTACTCATACCCTTGGCTCTCTCTTCATATTCCTATCTTAACCAATTTCTCATGTTCTCAAATGACTTGAGAACAATTACAATGACCCTACCATGTTTAATCAAAATACTAATATTTACATGAAACTTTGAAAACATAAGACGCTCCTAGGTCTTATAAAACTACAAGTATTTCTAGAGCCTAATGCCCCTACATTAGCATAGCTAAATTCCATGGGTGATTAAATAACATGGGTGAATGAGTACCATGTGTGGACGTCAGTTACAATACCATGGGTGGATTCCACTTATAATACCATGGGTAAATTCCATGGGTGGATGAATATTCTATGGCTGGCTAAATACCATTGTTGAATGAATACCATGGGTAGAAGTCACTTACAATACCATGGGTAGATAAATACCATGGGTGGATGAATACCATTGGTAGATTCCACTTGCAATATCATGGGTAAATTCCATGGGTGGATGAATACCATGGGTGGATAAATACTGTTATGAAACCATCTCCTAAAATAGAAAAAAATATAGATCAATGACTTAGAAATCAGCCTCTTCGAGGGGGGAACCGACTTTACATTACATAAATGACCAATTATTGGATGATACAAATGAAAAAACATACCTTATATATATAGGACTCTAAGGGGTTACAATATAACAATATGGGCACCACATGGGCACAAAAATAACAATAATGGTGCTACACCTTTGGGGCACAATAATAACAATATGGGGACTACATGGGAACAACAATAACAATAATGTGGCTACACCAACAATAAAAATAAGGGGTTACACTATTATTATAGTGAAATAACATGCCCCTCTCCTTAAAATAAGTGTTTTCTTCAACAATTGAGAAGTTCTCGAGGATTCTGTATAAAATTCTCATCCTCCCAAGTGGAATCTTCAGTGGGTAAGTTCTTCCACTTGATGAGATACTTCGAAATTGATCGATTTTGTATTGTCAAGTTATTGTTTACATGACTTCTTCACGTTCCAATATGTTTTTTCCTTCCCCATCAAATTGAAGGAATATTATTTCAGTTGGGAGTTTGTCACCTATAACCTTCTTCAAGCACGAAGCAGTGAAAAATTGGTGTAATTGGGAATATGGAGGAAGCTCTAATTTGTATTCCATAGTACCAATGTTTTTCAATGCTTTGTAAGCACCATAGTACTTTGGCGATAATTTGTTATCCTTCTTAGATTTCTTGATGGACATTTTTTCTTATGGTTGTAGCCGTAAAATATCGAGTCGCTACATCAAAACTTCTCCCACTGCGATGTTGATATGCATGTTGTTTCATTCAATTCTGTACCAAATTTAGGTTATCCTTTATGAATTGGAGAACTTGTTGTTGATGCTCAATGTAATCTTCCACTGCTTGAACCTTATAATTTTCTCTTAAAGATGATTTCAATGTTTGAAAGTATAGTGAGCATAATTGTGCTATTACCCCTCATTTCTCTTTCTTTAGAAGATTTTTCATGCCATTGGAGCTTTTTATCTATCTTTATTTCCTTGTGATACCCCTTATTTCAACTTCCTTTTCTTCCCAAAAAAAATTCAAGAAAATTTCTTGAAAACTAAAACCTATTGTTGTTGGAATCACGATTTCTGTCAGACCAAAATCTGCAGGCGTTAGTCTCTGCTACAATTTCCATAGTTCAGATCCATGAATGGTGGTTAGTCCATGTCACGAAACACATTGGGAGTGGTGAACCCAATGTCCAACAATCTCACCCCCAATGCGAGCTGGATGAGTTTCAAACTCGAGACTTGTCGCTCTGATACCACTTGTTGGAATCACAATTTTCATTAGACCAAAACCCATAGGAATTAGTCTCCGCTACAATTTTTAGAGTTAAGATCCACTAGAGGCAGTTCGTCCATGTCGTGAAACACATAGGGAGCATTGAACCCAATTTCCAACAATTGTACCCAAAAATATTAACTTGAACTTGTTGGGTTGGATAGAGGTGACTTTTTGTGACAACTCTATTGTTCCTTCATTTAATTATCAACCAGGGGTAAGTCCTTTAATTTCAAGAGTGTCAATATAGTATATGCGAGTTAACTGTTCTACGGGTGCTCT
Organism: Pinus albicaulis; assembly: GCA_034641835.2. NCBI lineage: Eukaryota > Viridiplantae > Streptophyta > Pinopsida > Pinales > Pinaceae > Pinus > Pinus albicaulis. The sequence goes on from CM076572.1 coordinate 838,397,867, forward strand.
TTGTCAATGTTGAGAAGGAATTACTAACTTTGGAAGCTTGTTGATCCTAGAGAAGTTGTCTTAGATGGCTCTTTTAGCCTAAAGTTGAGTAAGGGTATTTGATGTTTCTCTGTTGGAGTAAAACAATAGTTCTATTAAACTGAACAACGGTCTAGATAAATCAATCAAGAATTGAAATGACAATAATGAAATTAAGCAGAACAGTAGTCTAACTAAATTGTTTTAGAGATGGAATTGAACTGAATCGATGACCTAGCGATCTAAATAGTAATGAAGCAGCTATACAGCTAGCAATATAACTAGAATGGTGACTAGTTGTGTAATAATGAAACAACAGTTAAGAAATATCACTAGCTATGAAATAATGAAATAGTAGTAGAACTAAGTAATATAACTAGCTGCGCAATAATGAAACAACAATATAACTAAGAAATATAACTAGCTGCGTAATAATGAAACAATGGTATAACTAAGCCAGTAGTAACGAACAACAATATAACTAAAACGGGTCAAATAACTCACACAACTATCATTAAGTAGTTTTGCAATGGATTTCTCTGTAAGTCTTAATTAAACAACACTTGGTCAATTGATTAATTTCTTTATTATGCCACACAATGCGTGGAGATGCAGAATACTGAAAACAATCTTCCTACGTCCTAGAAATTAATTATCATGACAACAGAAGAACCATAATTAACATAACATTATCAGAAATGTAATTTCACTTGTCTTATTCTAAGAACGCGACTACCAATCATTCATTAAAGAAGAAGAGTTGTATTTATATCAAATGGAAATATGTATTATAACTGCACCAAGTTAACATATATCTATTATGTAACTTCTTAGAACATGAAAACGTGTGTGGAGCTCCCGGAGGTTGGGCCTAGACCTACAGAAGCCTCAACACTGAGGAAACTTTAGAAGATAGTTACTCAAAACACTTTTTTACATCCAGGAATGCTACAAAATGTAATTATACAAACTGTTCTAGATTTTTTCTTATTATCCCATTCTATTCTTTGCCCTTTTAAAGGCGTTCTTCCAAATTTCGAGAATGTATCTCAAATGACAGCCCACTACTCGTGGCTATCGTTTGAGTTCTTAGACTCAAGTTGCTTTTTCGCCTTCTATTGGCCATTTGGACTGCTTAGGACTTCTTGTGCTTGCATCTGTTGATTGGCTTTCTTCTAATTTTGGTTCAGGCATTCCTAGTTTCCTACAGGTAAAGACCAAAAGAGTCAATTCCTTATTATAAATCGTCCTTTCTATTATTAGTCTGATTGTTTCCATTTTCATGATTTTTATTCCTTATTGTTAATATGAAGAGGGATTTTCTTGAAATTACAATATGATTTTCAGTATTTAATGGGTGAAAATCATACCTTAGTCTGGGCCCAACATGCTCCCCTACTTACCTTGTTGCATGTCCTCATGGAAACAAATGATTAAGATGTAACTGAGTTAAAGAATAGGCATGGTAGTGTCTCTCACTGGGTGCTCTGTAGCCTCACTTTATTTTTATGAGTGTGAAGGTAGGGCTTGTGATTCCTTCTGGAAACTCACAGTAGTGATTATACTCCTTTGGAGGAAGCCAGAGGAGGGGATTTCGGTATCTGCAACCTAGCCAGATAGGCCCCATGCTGTAGACTAAGCTACCATACAAGCAGAATCTGGAGGCAACAACCTTGAACTTCCTGTAATTGAATGGCTCCCTATTTTTCACATTATTTATGGAGGCCATCCACTGTTGTTTGGCTGCTACTAGGGTTGCTTCACAGATGTCTTCGAACTAATCTCATGCATTTTAAATAACATATTTATGGAAATTACCCAATCTAGACTTCCAACCCAGCCTTTTCATGAAATTCTGATGTCAGATGATCAACTGCATGGGTTTTGATAGGTTCTCCTCTGACCCATAGTTCCAGAATATGTTCTCTTTTCTGAAAGATTTCATAAGATTTGGCCCACCTGATTTGGTTCTTTGAAAATGAAAGGAAATATTTTAATTTTACATCTCCTATGGAGGGGCTGGGGTTGCTGTCAGTGTCATTTTCTAAAAGGAAATTATGCATGTAGAGCTCACATAAGAAGCATTGAACTTGTTCATCCTGGTCATTACAACATCGGAAAAATTCCTCTACAGTCTGAAAGGAAGTGGATTTCCCTTCTTTCACAGCTTTAACTTTCAAAATTAGATACCACTCTGTTAGGAACATGGCATAGTTATTTGCTGGTGACCTACATGGTAAAGCATCATCATACAGAGAGAAAATTGCAGAGATCTGTTCTTTGGCTTGCTCTACCTACCTTTGTACTGCTTTAACCTTTTCCTGCTCTCTTCTGAGCTGGGAAAATGTCTCATCCTCCGTAAGAGAGAGATCAGTGAACTTCTTTTCCAGTGCTTCATACGCTTGTACTGGCACTACCTCTTTCTTGTACTATGTCAGTTCATGTCGTGATTGCACTAACTCATTCTGTAACCTTTTTTTAGCAGCTATCTCTATTAAAGGGGCATAGACAGGGACTCCCTCTGTTTGGATCCATTTTTCCTCCAAAAGTTTTTGCTCAGTTTGGGTGGATGTTTCTATGTTGTTTACTGCTTCTATCTACACTCCAACTTTGGTGGTTGTAAAATTGGTTTGTGTCCCAATTTCCATAGTATTTGCTGGTTTTGTTCGGGTCCTTGCAATGGAAGTTTCTACTTTTGACTTCCTGACCCTTCTTTCTATTTTCAACTGCTTCTTCAAGTGTTTCAACAGCTTCTTCAATTTCTTGAAGGTCTTTCTTAAATTCTCAATTTTTCTCATGTCTGAACCTTCCCTTCTTTTTACTCTAGCAGGTGGCAAGGGTGTAGAATTCTCTTGCTCAGGGGTAAGGTCTAGAATGTTGTTTCTAATTAGTTCTTCAGAATTGACCTCAGTATGAGGGTCTTGACAGGGAGGAGCAATGTTACCTCCTGGTGACAAGGGAACTGTCTCTATGTGAGAGCTTTGTTCCATGAGGACAGTGTCACCTGAATCAGCCTATGATTCCAATATTTCGTCTGTCTGTCCTTCACTGTATACTTCATAATTATTAATGAAGACAGGGCTTCGTTCTCTTGTAGTTCCACTTGGTCGGATAGGATATCCATGTGACCAGAGCTGCTGGGGGAGGCAGGTTTATCAGTAAATTCTTCTTGCTACCATGCTTCTGATGAGTTCCTTAATTTGAGGTTTGTCCTTGTTTTCCCTAGGACTAGGGCTATTTCCTCCTCAAATCCTTGTAAGGGTGCCTGGGATGGTTCTACTCCATCTATGGCATTCAACATTTCCTAGGGTGTTCTAGCCCATTTTTTTCTATTTGATTCTGATGTTGAGGCTCGAATTATTTTTATTTTTGTAGGGTTTACCCTAGGAGGCTCAGTTTCAACACCCTCAGGGTTAACTTCAAGTTACTGCACTTCTGGGTTGAAAAAATTATGCCATGCTAGATGTTGTCTATCTAGCTCATGAATAACGATTTAATTTATTAATCCTTGGTGACTAACCACTTATTGGGGCCTCTTAGCTTTTCTTAGTCGAACAACAATATCATGCAATACAGAATTTAAAAAGGCAGGAAAATTAATTAAAATTTTCTATTTGAGTGCAACTAAGAGTTTAAGTTGTTGAGGTTTTACCGCTTCTCGACGTCCTTCACATGTTATGAATCTTTGGATTAATACTGCCAACTCTTGTCATCGCTGGTGTAAGGAAGAGGGAGCAATCCCTCTAGATTTTCGTTCTGGTGGTTCGTCTAGGTCCTGGTATAGCGCTATCGCTTCCCGCAGGAGTAGATGATTTTCTACCCATTTTTCCCCTTGTGTTGGTATTCCAGAAACTGCTACTATGATTTCTTCTCTGACAGGTATGGTTCAACCGTTTACTTTGGTTTTCCCATCGCCCAAATTTTGTAGGAATTCAATTGCAATTTCTATATTGTGTCCTTGTAATCTATGCACATATGTCAGCCATCCTGCTCACTGGAGAATGGTACTCACTGCTTCTGAAATTGGGAAATTCGATGGCTCATTTCAAAGAGTATTTCCGCCCATCATTGGTATGCTCTTCTCTTCTAGTTATCTTTCTTCCTAGATTTTATATTTTGTCTAGGTACTGCGTGTAAACGAAAAATAGGCTGTGGTTCTATATAAAGAGTAACCATGCCTTAATTGTAGCATTTACCAATGCGTCTGATGGGATTTGTGCAGGGATTTTGTCTGGTTGCCAAATTAAAGCCAATCAAAGCCAATAACACCCCTCCCTCCTGAGAAAAGGGTGCCCACACCCTCAGATACTTGGAGATATTTGATCAGTGGTGAATTCAAGCATGGGGATGTCAGATTCTTGTAGTTTTGCGCGTGGAGGATGGATGGTTAAGTAATTACTTCATGTGTGGCAAACGATAAAATTTAAAAGTTTTCATGGTTGAATCTTGTGCGGAGAAGGCCGAGACATGAGAGAAGACAATATTGTCATTATTATGATATGATGTCTTTATATTATTAGAAATTTATGATGAAAGCAAGATTTGATCAAGTATTGATTGGCATTGTCATTCCCAAGTTCGAAATATGTAATAAAATCTCTGTTATTTATTCTTATTGTGAGTCATGATTGTCACTAATTCGAGTAATAGGTTTGTAGCAAAATAAAATTGAAAACAAGGTGTATGTAACAGTATTTTGTTATTAAAGAAGCATTATTTCATGCCACAAGCAGAGCCACTGCTGCTAGCAGGTGTTCATAACCTGGACAGGGTTGAGTTTTAACCCGAAAAATGATCCATAATTCCTATGTGAGAATATTTATTTTATCATCTTGATGGACAGATCGCCATGCTGGTATGGTGGCCAAGTAATCATGGTGCCATTCACTAGAGTTGTAGAAAAATGGTCAGGCTGGCTCATGATGAGACCTCCTGTCCTCCAAGTTAGTAAGAAGGTCATTACCCTGGTGTGGTTTCCATAATGGGAATGTCAATTGCTTAGACTCTTATGAACATGGTAGGTTCGCTCGTGATGAGACACCCTATCCTATCTTAAGATATGTAGTATTTTCTTTTGTATTTTAACATTTTGATCCATTCGGAGGTCACTTTGCTGGTGTGGTAGCCAGATAATTATAGTTCCATTCACTAGAATTCCAACAGAGTGATCAGGTTGGCTCGTGATGAGACCTCCTGTACTTCTAATAGATGAGAAGGTCATTACCCTGGTGTGGTGTCCATAATGGGCATGTCACCTATTCAATCCTTATGATCATGGTAGGCTCGTTCATGATGAGACCCCCTATCCTCTTTTGAGATTTTCATGTCACACAATGATTGCTAAGGGAGGCTCATTGACTCCTTAAGAATGAGGGATGGTGAAAGAAGTAGAAAAAACTAATACCATTAATATCCTTTGTTCCATTTCTTCATATTGTAGATTCGTATTACTCGAATAGTGCAAAAATACATATCATTACAAGGTCCTGAATAGTTTGATATCATATTCAAAGTATGGGTATTTTTTAGCCTTTGATGTATGTATAATATTAGCTTCATGTTTAAGATTTGTAGTATCACAAGACATAATATCTAGAATTTTACGATTTTATCTCTCTTTCAAGTGCCATTCCCTACTCAAGGTTATTAAATAAAAATAATGGATATTTAAGACATTTGGAAGCAACTGTTTTTAAAGAAAATGTTGAAAAATGCTAAAAAATGCTAAAGAAAAAAAAAAACGCTCAAAAATGCTAAAAAAATGGGTATTTTTGTTGAAGGAACAGTCAGCTTGTTCAAACATGGAACAATAGTTGTTTCCAAATGGAACAACACAAGTAGCATGGAAAAAAGAACTATTTAAAATTTGATTGAACCGCTATTGTTCAAAAATTGAATAGCAGTTGTTCCGGGATTGAACAACAAAATTTAAAAATGCGGAAAAAAGTTGTTCAATTCTGTTGAACCACTTCCATTCAGAATTTGAACTGCAACTGTTCTAGATTTGAAAAGAAGAAATTAAAAATGAGGTAAAAAGTTGTTCAATTCTGTTGAACCGCTGCAATTCAGGATTTGAACAACAACTGTTCTAGAGTTGAACAACAAAAATTAAAAACACGGAAAAGAGTTGTTCAATTTTTTTGAACCACTGCCATTCAGGATTTGAAAAACAACTGTTTTGGATTTGAACAGAAAAAATTAAAAATGCGGTGAAAATTTGTTCAATTTTGTTGAACCGCTACCATTCAGGATTTGAACAACAACTGTTCTAGATTTGAATAGAAAAAATTAAAAACACGGCAAAAATCTATTCAATTTTCTTGAACCACTTCCATTCAAGATTTGAACAACAACTGTTGTGGATTTGAACAACAAAAATTAAAAAACGTGGTCAAAAAGCTGTTCAATTCAATTGAACTGGTGCTGTTCAAAAATTGAACAGTAGTCGTTTTGGAATTGAATAGAAAAATTTAAAACTGCGGAAAAAGGTTGTTCAATTCGATTGAACCACCGCTGTTCAGAAATTGAACAACAACTATTCTAGAATTGAATGGTAAAACTTAAAAACTCGACAACAGCTTGTTCAATTGAATTGAACTGCTGTTGTTCGAAAATTTAACAACAGTTATTCATAAAATGAACAGAAAAGCATAAAAGCTCAAACAAAAAGTTGTTCAATCAATTGAACTGTTGTTGTTCAAAAATTGAACAAAAATTGTTCATAAACTGAACAACAAAGCAAGAAACTCAAAACAACACAACCTTATAATGAAAAATGAATTGCAAATGGGAAGAATATACAATTGTATACATAATTTACAAGTGATTTTGTCAAACCTCTCATGTACTTGAGTTTGTGAGGTTGTCACCCCCTTGCGCCACAACTTGGATTGTGGGATCTTCTCATGCCTGTTGACAAAAAGATTGCTTCGTGAGAGGTTTGTGATAGAGGTGTACTCTATGTCGGTTAACTCAGAATGTTGAGCTGGATCTGTCTATCGTGGTGAAAGTGAGGGTACCATTGCTATGCACTTCCTGAATCTCATATGGACAAGGCCATCTTGTTTGCAGTTTTCCTGGAAAGTCTTGGAATATGGAATCATATAGGAGTGCCCAATCTCCTTTTTGAAATAATTTATTTTTTATTAGGTTATTGTGCCACTTGGCTTGTTGTTGTTGAATGATCATTGTGTGTTGCAAGGCAAGCAGTCGGATTTCATCCAATTCATTTATTTGTTGAAGTCTTTTAGTTTGAGCATCTGTTAAGTCCAACCCTACTTCCTGGATTGTTCTCAATGTTTTTATTTCAAACTCAATAGGGAAGATAGGTTCTCTCCCAAATACTAAGTGATATGGTGAATATCCAGTGGTATTTCTCCAGGTTGTTCGATAATCCCATAAGGCTTCTGGCAGTTTAGTGGCCCAGTCCTGGCGGTGTGCTACTACTGTCTTGGTAAGGATTTCCTCTATGAATTTGTTAGTGCTTTTGACTTTTCCGTTTGCCTGCGGGTGGTAAGGAGACATAACTCTGTGAATGACATGGTGATTTCTTAAAGTAGATATGATCTTATTGCCTGTGAGTTGTGCCCCCCCATCAATTATCACTTCCTTTGGTAGATCATATCATAAAAATAGTTCAAAGAGAAACTTAATTACTGATTCTTCCATGGCTCTTGGCAAAGCTACTGCTTCCACCCATTTGGTAACATAATTTGTGGCAACTAATATATGGGATTTCTAGTTTTATGGTGGATTAAATGGCCCAACGAAGTCTAACACCCATAGTTCAAATGGTTCCACCACCAATTGTGGTTGCAGCGGAATTTCAGCAGCTTGGCCTGGATGACCCATCCTTTGGTAGCTATCGCAGGACTGGAAGTACTTCTTTGCATATTTAAAAATTGTAGGCCAAAAATAGCCTAATTACAGTATTTTATGCCCTCTCTTTCTGTCTGCGAAGTGACCACTACAGGGTTCATCGTGACAGGCACATAGGATGTCATGGATTTCATCCTCCCTTATGCATCGACGTATCTGCATATCAACCCCTGTATGAAATAAATATCCTTCAATCTAGGAGAATCGTGAACTGTGTTGTACAATCAACTTCCATTCTTTTGCCATAAAATGTTTGGGTAGCTTCCCAACTGCTAGATAATTTGCGACATCTGCATACCACAAGGTTTTGACTGCTACAGCAAACACGTGCTCATCTGGAAATTGATCGTCGACTGTTGATATGTCATCTATTTTGGGGACTCTTGACAAAAATTTTGTGACTACGTTCTCCTTCCCTGGACGATCTCTGATTGTTATATCGAATTCCTGTAATAATAGTAGCCAGTGAGTTATTATTTCGTTCGTGATCAATTTATTTGCTAAATATCTAATAGAATAATGGTTAGTGTACAAGAATACTTGATATCCTATTATGTAGTGCCTGAATTTATTGATAGCATAAATTACAGCTAGGAACTCTTTCTCGGTTACTGTGTAGTTTATCTTAGCGGGGGTAAGATTCTTGCTAATAATAGATAGCATATGGTTTTTGGTCTTATTCTTGGCCAAGGACTGCTCCAATTGCTGTATCAGATGCATGGAAAGAGATATGAAAGGGTAGTTTCCATTCAAGACCTTGCAAGATTGGTGCTGTGGAGACCAGCTTCTTTAATTCTGTAAAAGTAGTGTGAAATTTTTCAGTCCACTGAAATTCAACATTGCCAGTTAAAGCATACATAGGTGCAACTATCTGTGAGCTTTTTTTTATAAATTTGTCATAATATCCTGCATATCCCAAAAAACTCCATACCTCTGTTTGTGTATAGGGTGTGGCCAATAGGAGGATTACCTTTATTTTAGTTGGGTCCACCTGTATTCCTGCTACAGAAATGTAGTAGCCTAGGATTACCCCCTCAGTCATCATCATGTGGCATTTTTCATTGTTAGACACAATCTAGTAGCAACACATCATTCTAATACCTTGTCTAATGTTTCTATTTCTTGATCAAAATCTTCCCCATAGGGTGCAAAATCATCCATATAAATTTCAAGTCCTTCATTTATTAAATCAGAAAAAATACTAATTAGGGCTCTTTCAAATGTTGCCGGAGCATTACATAATCCAAACGGTAACACTCTATAAGCGAAAGTTCCCCATGGGCAGGTAAAGGTTGTCTTATCTTGATCTTCAGGGGCTATTTGTATCTGATTGTATCCACTGAATCTGTCAAGAAAAGAGAAAAAATGTTTTCCAGCTAATGTGTCAAGGACTTGGTCAATAAAGGGAAGGGGGAAATGATCTTTCTGAGTTGCTTTATTTAATTATCTATAGTCTACGTAGATCCTCCACTTCCCATTCCTTTTAGGGACAACCACCAAAGGGGAGACCCATTTGCTGTCTGATATTGGATAAATAAAATTTACATCTAGGAGCTTTTGGAGTTCTTCTTTTACAATTTCTTTTAAATGGGGATTCAGTCTTCGTTGCGGTTGTAGAACAGGCTGAGTCTCTTTATCAGTATAGATATGATACATGCATAGCTGTCGGTCCAAGCCCTTCATGTCTTGGTAGTCCCACGGAAATGCACCCTGGCACTTCTTAAGGATTTTTACAAGTTTCTGCCTTTGGTTATCATCGAGGCTACTGTTAATATTCAAAATCTTACCTGGTTCGATTTCAATAGGTATACTATTACAAACAATGGTTGTGGGATTATATTGGGTCTCAAAGTCTGTTACGATATTTTCTTGCCCTTAATGCTTGAGGAGTGTTTTCATCATTTGACATTTCAAATTTTCAGTTTTGGGCGACTGGTTCATCATGTTACTAATAAAATCATCTTCAGTTTGATTTTTAAATTTGAGAGCCTCTACCAGTGTGAGGGGTGGATGGATGTTTTTCTCCCAATATGTATCTGGGTGTTTGTGAATTTTTATTGTGGGCAGAATTGGTTTGGCACGTGGATAAATTACAATTTTTTTTACAGAATTGCCTCTTGTGATAGTCATACTGCCTGTTTGGCAGCTTATGTAAGCATCTTCCGTGGCCAGCCAAGGCTTCTCAAGAATCAATGGGTGCCCTTCCATCCTGTTTTTCGGATTAATGACTACAAAATCAACAGGGTATTCCCATGAGTCTATTGAGACCATAATGTCTTGCACTATACCTTCTGGTCTAATAACATATCTGTTAGCTAATTCCAGAAGTGTGGTTATAGGTTCGAGGACTGAAATATCTAGTTTTTCACAAGCTCCTGTAGTTAGGATGTTAATGGCTGCCCCAAGGTCAATCAGTGTGTTTGGAAATGACTATCTATAAATTTGTACAGTTATAATGGGGTTTCCTGGGTCTTCATATTTCACAGGTGGTTCTCTTCCTAACAATAGGTTAGACAGAGTTCCTACTACATGAACGGTAGGTGCAACCATTGTTTTCCTAATCTATTTCTTTCCACATAACTCCTTGATTGTTTTTACATAGATGGGAATGTCCTGGATGGCCTCCAGAAGAGGAGTTTTGACACAAATATTTCTTAACTCTCCCAAGATGTCAAATTCTGGGTTGATTATAGGTTTGGGTAAGTTTAATCTCTCAAGAAATGGTGGTGGAGTTATTCTAAGATCTTTGGGTCTTTGTTGTTCCATAGTTTCCTCGTCTTTACCTGTTTTTGTTATCTCTATTGAGCTAGGCCCTATGGATGTTTCAATTTGGCATTGAGGTGGAGTTAGGGCCTCTATGGGTAATATGGTTTGTCTCGATCTTAACCTCAATTTGTTGTACTGTTTTTTTCGTTGTTGGGTTTTCGATCCTCTATGATCTGAATTAATTGAACTGGTCTATTATTGGGATTGGGATTGGGTTGCGCTGGTAATTGAGGTCGTATGACAGGCTGCTGGGTTCCTACTCCTGTCGGTAAATTTCCCATCCTCGTAGGTCGTTTCCAGTTCCAATTGTTGTTTTGAGTAGGGGGGTTTGGCCATTTGTATTGATAAGGAATATTTTTCCAATAAGGGGGAGAACTAGGGAATTTTTTCCACTTACTTCTTAATGGATTTTGAAGAGGCCATGGTGGGATAGGGAAGGTTTGGTTTGGCCATGTTGGGAAGGGGTTTTGAGTATGCCAAGTTGTTGTATGGTTTTTCTGGTTGTACTGGGGAACTTGAAAGTATTAAGGTAGGTCTTGCGGTATGCTAGGTTGTGCCTGCCATTGTCGACGCTAATTTATTAAATAGACTCGTTCTGTTTCTTCTTCTACTTCTTTGTAGATGTTTTTCAGCCTAGGGAATGAAGGACACTAGTCCGTAGTATGATCCTTAGTGCAGATAACACATATCTGTATTATGTCTAAAGGACACTCCCTTTGGCTGTGCTTCTTTCGACATTTTGGGCAGAAGACAACCAGATTTTGTTCGAGTATTTATTGTTTTGGTTTGGCTTTCATAACATCAAGTTGTGTGTTCAAAGTGCCCAAGATGTTAGTTTTGAAGTTTTCTAAGAGATTTCTAAATTCTGCCCTAGTTACATTTCCACTGGTCTACTTAAGATCACGCCCAATAGGTTTGTTACATGAGGTACCCCAGGAGCATCTAATACATAAGGAGATAATCTCATCATATTCTTCCTGATAATAGCTCCTTTTCCCATTATGTTAAGTAATTCGACCCATTCCTCCTTCATCCCCTTAAGTATTATGGCTTTCAAAATGTCCTTGGACAACGTAGTGTATGGGGATATTTGTAAATTGTATTGAAATCTTTCTACGTATTCCTCTAATGTTTCATTGTCTTTTGCAGTCATGTTAAAGATTTCATTTTTTAGGTCTCGGGTTCAAAAATAGTCTTGGTATTTGGTAGGAAAGGCATTCTTCATTTGGTCCTAGTTGTTTATAGTTCCCCCTCCTAACCCCATGAACCAGCAGAGAGCCATCCCTTTCAAGGTGGAGGGAAATAATTTTAGTTTCTGGGGATCGGTGGTGTAATCATATCCTCTGAATAAGACATCGAATTCAAATAAGAATGCATCAGGATCTTCTGTGGTTAATCCATGAATGTTGGGGATGTTATGCAAGGGGATGGATTTCATATGGGCATTGACATCATGAACAAAAATGGGGTACTCCAATGTTGATGTCTCCCTTTGATTTTGATTTTGATTTTTTTCCATTTTATCAAAAGGTGCCAGAAATCTTCAGGAATTTCTTGATCTGGAGGGAATATCTTAATAGGCTTGGAAGGTGAATGTGGTGGGGGTTTTACAGCACTTCCTTGATCTGGGATTCTAAGAAGTTCTATTTCGATTACTTTTTTAGGGGACTTAGGTATCTCTATGTGAATTTCTCCACTAGTTTCTCTCGTGCCTTCTTGCAAATTGCAAGAGCCTCCCTCTTTTGAAAGATCAATGTTTTGATGAATGGTGGTCTATAGGCTTTTCTGTCTCACTGCAAATCTCAGCATAGGCTACATATGGTGAGGCTGCCGCCTGATGGAGTATATTAGGATTTTGGATAGAAGTAGGTTTTGGTCCTATAGATGCCTGAGATTCAGCTTTCTTAATGATTTCATCTATGTATGTTGTCCTCCCAAGGATCACCGGTCCTTTGGGTTGTGGTTGTGACTGTTTTTGGGTTGCTTCTATTTTTTTGTTAGGCATAAAATAAGAGCACCTATCCTATGGTTCTTATACGGTTTGCTGGCGGGCGGGCTAAAGGGCAAGCATGTTGCTTACCGGCATGCAGGCTTTTACCTTCTGTTTTCAATAACCAATTCCTCACAGCAATGGAAAAAGAATGAATTAAAAGAGATAACTCTCAACACTCTCCTTGAAAACAACACCAAAATGTTGTGTCAAATAGAGGTGAATTTTTGTGACAACTCTATTGTTCCTTCATTTAATTATCAACCCAGGGTAAGTCTTTTTATTTCAAGAGTGTCAGAACAATATATGCGAGTTAACTGGTCTACGGGTGCTCTTTGTCAATGTTCATAACGAATTACTAACTTTAGAAGCTTGTTGTTCATAGAGAATGTGTCTTAGATGGATCTTTTAGCCTAAAGCTGAGTAAGGGGATTTGATTTTTCTCTGTTGGAGTAAAACAACAATTCTATTAAACTGAAAAACGATCTAGATAAATCAAGAAATAATTGAAATGACAGTAATGAAATTAAGCAGAACAGTAGTCTAAATAAATTTTTTCAGACATGGAATTGAATTGAATCGATGACCTAGTGATCTAAGAAGTAATGAAGTAGCTATACAGCTAGAAATATAACTAGAATGGTGACTAGCTGTGTAATAATGAAACAATAGTTACGCAATATGACTAGCTGTGCAATAATGAAACACAGTAGAACTAAGCAATATAACTAGCTGCGCAATAATGGAACAATTGTATAACTAAGCAATATAAATAGTTGCGCAATAATGAAAGCGCAGTATAACTAAGCCGGTAGTAACGAACAACAATATAGCCGAAGCGGGTCAAATAACTCACACATCTATCATTAAGTAATTTTGCAATGGAGTTCCCCGTAAGTCTTAATTAAACAACACTTGGTCAATTGATTAATTTCTTTATTATTCCACGCAATACATGTAGATGCAGAATACTAAAATCAATCTTCTTACGACCTAGAAATTAATTATCATGAAGATAGAAGAACCAAGATTAACAAAATGTTATCAGAAACGTGATTACACTTGTCTTATTCTAAGAACACAACTGCCAATAATTCATTAAAGAAGAAGATTTGTAATTATATCAAATGGAAATATGTATTATAACTGCACCAAGTTCACAGATATCGATTATGTAACTTCTTAGAACATGAAAACGTGTGTGGAGCTCCCAGAGGTTGGGCCCAGACCTACAGAAGCCTCAGCACTGAGGAAAATTCAGAAGATAGTTACTCAAAACTCTGTGTTACATGCACGAATGATACAAAATGTAATTAGAGAAATTGTTCTAGATTTTCTCTTATTATCCAATTCTCTTCTTTTCCCTTTTAAAGGCGATCTTCAGAATTTCGAGAATGTATCTCAAACGACAGCCCGCTACGCGTGGCTGTCATTTGAGTTCTTAGACTCAATCTTCTTATTCACCTTCTATTGGCCGTTTGGACTGCTTAGAACTTCTTGTGCTTGCGTCCATCGATTGGAATTCCTCCGATTTTGGTTTAGGCATTCCTAGTTTCCTGCAGTTAAAGACAAAAAGAGTCAGTTCCTTCTTATAAATCGTCCTTTCTATCATCAGTCTGATTGTTTCCATTTTCATGATTTTTATTCCTTATTGCTAATATGAAGAGGGAATTTCTTGAAATTACAATATGATTTGCAGTATTTTATGGGTGAAAATCATACCTTAGTCTGGGCCCAACAGAACTCTTGGTAGAGCATAAACACCACCAATTGGAATGGAAAGAATTGGGCTATTCAATACATATTCCCCATGGTTATCTTGATATTATAGCACTTTCTAGAGAAATTTCTAGTTCCTCCATTTGAAACCACCACTTGAAACTCTTGTTCTGCATATAGGAAGAAATTCAACTCCTTGAATATCTTACAATGAATAAAATTATGGGTAATATCTCAATCAATTAGCACTATTGCCTTTTTATTCTTGATATGTCCTTCTATCTTGAGAGTTCGAGGAGTGGTAATTCCTCCCAATTCATTACAATATATGGTCAGAGTCATTTTGTTATTTATCTAAGGTTATCCTCTCTTTTTTAAAGTTTCTTGTTCATTTTCTCCCTAATTGTCTACACACTTATGACCTTTAGTGTATTTTCTATCAAAAATATAACAAAGTCCTTTTGCTATATTTTCCTCTAATTATTCTGGTGTCAACCCTATAGGTTGTGGAAGGCTAGGAGCAGCAACACTTCCATGTTTATAGTTGTGAGTGATAGGATTCCTTGTTTCCATAATTTTTCTTTCAATTTTTCTTGCCCAACATAATACCTTCTCCAATGAATCGGGTTCCCAAAGCCGAACCTCGTGTTGGATGTTATCCTTTGTAGTCACTATGAAGACATGAATCCTATGCTCTTATCAAATATAGTTTACCCTTATATTAATTTTTTTAAAGTCCTTAATGTATTCCACCATTGAACCCCTTTGTTTGATATTTATCAATTGGTAAAATATGGTGTTCCTTTTTGTATCCTCAAAATGTGTTATCATTTCCTATGTAGAAATTGACCAAGTGACAAGGTGTTTACAAGAAAACACCCATTGATACCATACAAATGGATTTGTTTCTAAATATAAAGTTTTAATGCATACATTTTATGTCTTTCTGACATTATGGAGATCATAATGTTGCTCCATCTGTATTATCCATGTACCAGATCCTTGCCATCAAAATTCCTTATATTGATGTTTCAAATATGGTGGGCCTTCAATCCAAAATTAGAGTTTATAAAATCATGATTAAAATTTCTTTTGTTCTAATTATGAGTTCCATATGCTACCTTATCGCCATTAAGAATCATTTCTTGTATCAACTTTTTCAAGCTTTCCATGTCTTCTTTTAGACCATTCTTCAAGTCTTCCATGTTTCCTCTCAGTTTTTCTTATATACCATCAATATTAGCTCCCATTAAATTCTTCAAATCATCCATGTTTGTTTTTAAACCTTTCTTCAAATAATCCACATATTATTTTATACCATCCTTCAAACCATTCGTCTTAGCTTCCATTTCATTTTTGGTTACTCTTTGTTAGAGAGAAATTTGTTTCACTTGATCTCATAATTTTGATTTATCCTGTTGCACTTATTCCTCTTCATGGGTCATAGTAGAGGTTTATGAGGGCTTAATGGATGTGGCATTATTTTTGGGAGGAATTTTAGAACCAAATATTGATGTCAATTCTTCAAGATGCCCTTGGAGTCACTTCAAGTTGATCTTTTTAAAAAAAGTTATGTAATATCAAAAGAATACACACTTTTTTATTACTTTTGAGGAGCTAAATATTAAACCTTATGTATCTCTTTCATTTCAGATCCCAAATATTTTAAATTCTATCCTTTAGTAGCCCTATGAGTCTTCTTTCTAATGCCATAGGTTAGGCATAATTTCGATTCTTCAAGATAAATTTATGCATGATCTCCCACAATGACCTAATTATGGACTAGTTTAGTAGAGATAACTTGTACAATGTTCCACATGTCCCTGTTTCGACCGTTGGCTCTGAAATTGATATAAAAGATACTACAGTCCATGCACTTTCGACCAATTTTTACATATTTCAAACATGGTTCCTGAAACGAAAGTTATGATGATTTTCCCTCAGTCTCCTATTTAATATGAAATTCTCGAGCATGGAGAATCCCTAACTTCCTCAGATCATATCTTTGAAAATATAGTGAGTGAATAACTGAAAATTTTAATGAATTTTAGCGATATTTCGACTCCATGTGGTAATAATTTAAGCTTTTTAATCCTCTTATAAATAAGGTTATATAAAATATTCTAAGATGACCTGTTTGAAGAAGCGAAACCCTAGAATCCCAAGCTCATATACCAAATGTTATGAAACCAACTCAAAAAATAGAGGAAAGGATAGATCAACGACATCTTTTAGGGGGAAATCTCTTTTACATTACATAATTCAACAATTCTTGGATGCTACAAATGAAAAAACCTACCTTCTATATATAAGAGTCTAAGGGGTCACAATATAAAAATCTAGGGACCACATGGGCACAACAATAAGAATAATGGTGTTACACCTATAGGGACAATAATAACAATATTGGAACTACACAGACACAACAATAACAATAATGAAGCTACACTAACAATAAAAATAAGTGGCTATACTAGTATTATAGGGGCCTAACAAGAAGCATGGGTGAATGAATACCATGGTTATATGCCACTTTCTATTAAAATCACATCACGAGTAGATTGATGAAATAAAATGATTCTATTTTAGTAAATGTGGTGAATAACAATATACATTTGTTCTTCACCAATAATATTTTTATTTTGAACATTTACCTTTCCAATTCTCAAATTTTTGGTGGCTTCGTCATATTTTGAATTTTTCAATGTCAAAAACATTCATTGTCCTATTTTGAAATTTTCTCTATTATCTTTTGCTTCTCTTCTAAGTAATAAGTAACCCAGTTAGATAGATGGTACACTTATTTTATTTTCCACGTTTATAACTTCTTGAATGCTTTCTCTATTTACATAATGTTTAGATTTGGTTGTTTGAACCATATGTGCTTTCTCCAAACGTATTATTGGAGAGTCTCTTTGTCATATTGAAAACCCAATAGCTCACTATGAACCATTTTTCAAATACCAGAATATTTTCTCTTCCCTAGACTCAAGGATGAGGTTGCAGCGGTACTAGGTGTGGAGCCGGTGATTTCTATTGAAGATTTATAAGATTTAATGTTTGTATCTTGAGAAATTTTGTGAGCATCCATTAGGAATATTTTATATTTTATTTTCTGCAAGTATTATAAATTGTCTTTTGTGTCAACATATTTTGAATTAGACAAATATTTTGAGAACTTTTTTTACACATTATGAGATACATAAATCACATTGGTCCTTTTTTTGGAGGTAATTTAGATTATTAGGGTAAATCATAAAATAAAATCCATCTTAAATCAATAAAAATGAAATTGCAAATATCATAGGGAAAAGTAAAAGAAATATTAAATCGATAAAATGGATTGTGTATTGCATTTGATATAGTTGATAAGATCGAGTGACTATTGCATGGGCTGAAAAATTTGTTGGAGTTCATGTGTTCATCAGGTGCAAAAAGAGCAAATTCAAATATCTAGAAAATTGTGCAAAGAAATAAATACCTTGGAGAGAAAGATGCGAAATAAGTTGCTAGTTTGAGAAAACGAATTCTTGACTAACACTAGATTCATCAAGTTGTGACCCTAGGAATATATTTTCTTAGCATAATTTTCTTCACACAGTTTTAGGCACATGTCCACTAAAAAATTTATTAATTCACTAATGAAAATGTCCTTGTTTCATTTCTCTTCCAACCACATATTCATATATCGCTCGGTTGATTGCATAAGTGAAAATAGCTTGTTTCGTTTCTTTAGTACTTAATTCACTCTCAAAATTTCCTAAGCAATTTTTTGCTCCAGTACGAATTACCAATTGTTATTATTTCATGGGTGAAAGCTACTACATACAACACTATTAATAAATATCAATTGAAAATATCAAAGCCAACATTTATGGGAAGTTGTGGAAATAAGTGTCGATATTACAAAACCATATTTTCAACTAAATCCATATTTTTCTCTTTTTTTAATATAATTTAAATGCACATAATTATAAATTGAAATTTGCGATTAAAAATAAGGCTGTAGTCTACATGTGCTGGTTTTTGGAAGGTTTTACAGTACATTTTTCAATTTAATTTACTCAAAATCAAATAAGAATTTGTGGAATCACGAGTTTGGGTTAAAAAAATTTCATAATCCAATTGTCTCACGGGTTTCTGAGACTGTTAAATCCATTTAGGTAGTCAAAAGCTCATTTAAAAAGAAAGAAAAGATCTAGCTCAAAAAAATTTCACAATATTTTGGTAAAGAAGTCCAAAACATAACTTGTTTAGAGAATGTCCAAAATGACTATGAATTATTTGTGATTATTGTAATTAGCGTTGAAACTTACAACAATAACTATAAACAATGGAAAATAAATATTCTGCAGACACTCTCAACTACCTCCACCACGAATTCATTTGTTGATTGAGGAAGCCCCCACCACTAAATCGTTATCAATTCTTTTTATTTTGATACTGAATTATGAAAAGCAGTACAGAAAAATTTATTTATGAATATTTTATTACATTTTTTTCAATATCATGATATAAAATAAATTCCAGTTGGTAGCCTACACATTTTACCATGATTTCTGACAAATTCTTTCACTTGGTAATGCTATCGATACCAAATTGAACATTGATTGTAGGTGGTAAAATATATCTCGAAAGTAAAAAATATTGCGTTCATTTATTTTGGAAATAATTATTTATTTAATATTTTAGATATACATTTACTAAGTAGCGGGAATTTATGAAACAAAATCAATATTATTTCATTTTGATCATGTGCATCGTTATACATGTAATCGATACAATGGTACAAAGATAGATTGTGCAGATGTAATTACTTAGCTCTAACAAAATGGTTCCATGATTTTCTTAATTTTCTATAAGTAATGTGAGTTATCATTTTTTAATTTTTCTTTGATATATATTTAACGCAAGATAGACAATGGAATTGTTACAAGTTGATTAAATAAAAAAAATACCAAAATGGTTTACATTTAATCTTGTAATGAAAGCTCTTAATTAAATTTTGTTTGTCGTTAAAGTGTGTCCCGAAATATGGCATTAGTATGCGAATGGGAAATGTGTATGGAGTTGTCAAATGCATGACATAAAGTTTCTTCCATGGATTATCCTTTTCCTTGTGGTCATTATCCCATACATACATTGTCTACTACATAATAAAAGCTTTGCACAAGGAAATATAATAATATTTATTGGATATTTGCTGAACCTCATTTCTTGTCCCAACGGCATATACCTGCATATACTAAAATATAAATTTTCTTAACCATTATCAATTAGCATAAAAGTTGTGTGCAAAACAAATATGTGAATAAATTAACATCTA
Source organism: Pinus albicaulis (assembly GCA_034641835.2). NCBI lineage: Eukaryota > Viridiplantae > Streptophyta > Pinopsida > Pinales > Pinaceae > Pinus > Pinus albicaulis. Next base: position 838,417,564 of record CM076572.1, read on the forward strand.
TGAAACATCTAAAATTTACCTGCATTGGCAGTAGTTGCTTTGCAGAAATTTAATAACCCTCTGTCATTAGAATATTTTTTTGATTAAGATGAGTAGAATGGAAGAAAGTCCATAAAAGGGATGGAAATTATGTAAATGAATAATTTATACTAAAGAAATGAGAGAAGATGTAGATCATGCTTGGGAATGAGACATCTAGAAATGAGACTCTTGCCAAACCAATCCTCATCGGGGAACGGGATTGGATAATCCCTTCATGATAGGAGAGAAAGATTGATTAATTTTCTTAGCTGGGGGAAATATGATAAGCTTAGAAAATCATGAAAGCACCACATGAGAGAAAGGAGAGCTTTTATGGAAAAGGCTAGGAAAGTGTAATATTCTTAAAATTTAGCTTCTAGCAAAATGGAATATTATAGATTATTTTGTCACTAGGTATGTGAATAAGTGAGTAGGGAGGCCCATAGATCTCCTTAGTAGCAATAAAAACACTTCATGTGTGAAAGGAGACCCTCTAAGTAGCTAAATAAATCACCTTTGAGTGTGAAGAGGGGCTGGAACATGTTGAATATGTCAACTTTGACAAAATCAACATTGTTGTTATGGAGGAGTGGAGATTTAATGAGGAATAAGGCACTTTTGGAGCCAGATTGATTGCATGGAGGTAGTTACCTAATTGAGTGGGGTCAAGGGAAAGGAAGCCCATAACTTATATAAGGAAGAGGATATCATCCATATGGGGTTATGTTTTTGGCATATTATTTTGTATATGGTATGTTTAGACTTTTGGCATTCTTCAGCTGTTTAGTTGAGTTTGAAGTGATGTTTAGCACAGTGTGGTCCTATGTGGAAATCCCATCTCTTTCCTTGAGAGGACCCTTGGAGGAGTATTGCACTACATTTCCACACTCAGGCTCAACGCCAAGCTACAACTTTCTTCATCAGCATAGTTTCTGCAGAATATTGTGTTGTGTTGCAAGGTGCAACAGTGGAGAATTAGATAAGGTGCCTTTAGAGCTAGTTTTGTTGTGGAGGAAGGTTTCCATCCATTGGGGGACATGTAAAGAAGCCCCTTGAGATTTATTGACACATTTAGCACCAGGATAAAGAGTATTCATCTCCTACAGCGCAGTTTCAACGCACGGATGGTTGTAGTGGTTGTTTTGGGAGGTGATTCCTTCAGTGGAGGAGCCATTCCTTCATCTGAAGGATCTATTGGAGAAGATATGTAGTTTTCTACACCAGCTTTAGCCATATCTTCTCATCTCTGTTATTTTAGCATACGTTCAGGCCTAGGGCTGCAACTTACATTGACACATTGTGTTCATTTTCCGGAAACCCTCTTGGTTTGTCTTGGAAAGCTGATATAGTGCCCAGATCTGTATGTTTAGAATCTATTGGAGCCTATATCAGTATTTTTATATCATTGTATCATCTCCATATATATTTATGCTTAATATGACTGCGTTGTAGAAGCTCTCCGACATTTTTTATAGCAACAACATCTCACTTTTGATAGTGTTTATCTATTGGAGGCTTGTGTGATCACCTTCTATGATTTGTGCCCCATTATTTTGTACTTATTTGCTGCATATATGATCAATAATATGGCTCTATATTGGTCTCATGGTTTCATGTGTTAAATACTTGTTGATGCTTTCATTTTATGGACTATATTCTTGCTTTTCCCATTTGGAAATTTTACAATGGTATCAGAGGATAATATTGGCTTAGCCTATGCATTCAGCCAATATGTCACGATATGGAGAAGCTTCTCAGAAGAAGAGGAGATGTATAGAAGAAACAAAGACAAGACTCCATTATTTGGAGGAAGGGAGGAAGAGGGGCTCTAAAATATTCTTTTTCAAACTATGCAAAGCATTCATGAATATATCAGAAGATGAGAAGGGAGATGTGTAGAGACTATCCAAAGGGGTTTTAATATGATGAAAACCCTAGATTTTTACATGATGGGTGTGAGAATTTAGCCACAAAATCTGATCCATAATGCAGTATTATGCCTATATTTACTGCAAGAGAGCTGGAGGAAGAAGATGCACCAAAGGATGAGATTATGAGTGACTATATTCACTAGTATGAATCTCAATCTTAGAGATTCAAGGAGCACTTCAACTTCCAAGGGTTTTTCCAACTCAAGGAGAATAGAAGGCCCAACAATCACAACATAAGTAGAAGAGGTAGATTCTTCCTACCAAATTTTGATGGGTCATCTTAATGCACAGCCAAGGATTGGATAGATTATCTAGACTCATATTTCCATCTACATCAAGTTTCAGAAAAGGAAGCCCTTAGCATAGTAGCGGTGCATATTGAAGGTAAGGCTCATACTTAGTGATTTTATGAATGATTTTCTTTTAATCATGAAAATATATCTACTTATGCAAGATTCACTAAGAGATTAGTGAAGATATTTGATGTAAAACAATCTGAAACATATTTTATTGAGATAGTGAAACATAATCATTGAAAACCTTTGTATGAGTTGGAAAGATCGAGTGCACCAACTCCACTTTCGATTTATAGTGAGGGGGATAAAAACTTGTATGACACCTTGCCAAGGGCAAGATCCCCATTGCAAGAAGAGATTTCTTCTCAAAAGGAAGACATGGAGATTCCTACTTCAAGGGAAGACCAAGAGCTAGGGCCTCTCATTGTTGATGAGTTATTCACAAATATTGATGAGGAGAAAGAACAAAGAGCAAGTAATAGCACTGTCACTTCAGGAGGAGAATCATGAACACATGGAGATGGGTATGAAGCTAATGCTTCAAGTGGAGGAGATTTTTCATCTTTGCAAAAGTTTCACAAGGAGCATCATGTGACAATAGTGATGGGTAGTAACACCTTGATTGAAGGAGGAAAAGAAATGGTGGATCAATATCAAAGGATGGGGAGCATGCACCCTTGTTTATTTCAATGGGTTTATATACATAATAAGGAGATTCTTTTTCACAGTGAAAGGAGAGACAAATGAGTTCACTCACCTATATAGTCTACTTCAAACTTTGATGTCTCATTACATGGAGGCATTCCACCAAGGAGACCCCTTGATTAGAAGATGAATAAAGGGTTCTCTCAACATGGAGCAGCAGTGATGTATTTGCCTAGGGAAGGAGCCTTGGGAAGAACTAGGAAAACGCAAAGAACCTTTGATGGGTTGAAAGGAGGAGTGAGAAATTTTTAGATATGGACATTACTATCTCCCACTCAGCTATTTGCACTGGAATATGATTCAAAAATCTATAATGACATGAGCATGGGATCAAATGGGAACTCCATAGCCTTGGAGCAGAAAACGATACTCGCACACATGAGGAATATTCCTTAATATGACAAGAGGTTATTAACACTCTTGCATGCATTGGAAAAACTATTGAAGTTTTGGATGCGAAATGCCTTCCAAGAGGAGGTTGACTTCCATGTACTTAAGTCTTGTCCTAGGCAAGATCAACTACATGGGAGGCAACAAAAGTGGGGTAACAGTCCTCCAACATGTGGCTTTGGCATTAAGTATGTTAGAGATGAGAGTTGTGATGTGACAGGAGCCTCATTTCATATTTCTACAACGCTGTCATTGTTGGGAAGCCTAGATTCATATTGGGAGTCCCAACTATTGGTGGAATATTCCAGGAACCTCTTCTCATGGAAGGTTCTTGATGGGAAAGTGATATATGGGAGGTATAGAGTGGTTGATGAAGACATTTATTTCCATGATCAGATCTACTTGACTAGAGATTCCGAGCTCAAGAAGGAGATTCTACATGCAGCATATGAGGCACTCTCTTTAGGACATGTAGACTTCATTGAGTCTTATCACACCATAATGGAGGGATTCTATTGGAAGGATCTCAAAGAAGATGTGCACCAACATATCAAGAGATGTGTAGCTTGTTTGATATATAAGGAGGAAAGCAACCACCTCGCAAGGTTGTTTCAATCACCTCACCTTTTGATGGAGAGATGGGAAGGCTCATCTATGAACCTCTTCACCAACTTGTTTAAAATATATGGTAAGATTGTGTTTTTATGCTTATTTATCAATTAAAAATGAATGTGCATTCGTTTACCATGAATTTACAACACATTTCTCCCCAAGAGAGAAAACTTCTTTGTGGATTTCGTGTTCCTTTTAGGACTACATTCAGTGATGGGGATGACCACTTTATGGGGGACTTTGGGCAGGATACGTTTTTCTTGGATCATATTCAGCCAACACCTAATGTCCTCTACCATTTTTAGGCTTTTGAGAATCTTGTGACAATAAGGAGGTGGTTGGATGGCCACTTATTATATCATATTTTGAGACAGCAAGAAGAAGAACAATGTTGGTCTCAATTGAGGGACTATTTTCACCATTCAAAATGCCATATGACACTTAGTCCATGTTTCTTTTGGAGCCCATATGGCAATGACACTCTATTCACTATATGCATGAAGAATTGGGAAAGAAGAATTTCTAGAACCAGTGAGTGGAATCATGAGATTCAAAGTGCCTTTTGGCTTCAAGAGGATTATATTATTGATACCCAAGATCAACAGCTCCAAATTTATCATAAATGGAGAGAGAGGCAGCGTAAGTTGAACAACCTTACCTCTCACTTTCAGCCATGTAGCCCCTACACATTGCATAAGCACGGGATTGGTGAATGTTTCTATGAGCTACCAAGAATGGATCACTTTATTTGGATGATAGCATGGAGATGGGAGTCTCTCGTTGGCAATGAGATCCCTTATGATTTTCATCACTCCTACCTTGAGGAGGCCATTGGACAACAAGAAGGTTTCCATATAGACCTTCCATTTTCTCATGATGAGAACCATTTGATTTATCCACCAAAGGCCAACTTGCACATTTGAGAGGAACCATTGGGAAACATAATTGTTGTAGAATATCTGAAGCGGCGGTGGATACTATTTTATGAGGAGACCACAAAATGAGGAGGGGATAATTTTTCTCAACCCTTACAGTTGCTTGAGGACAAGCAACATTTTGGAGGGGAGGATTTTTATATTCCTTAAATTTATCTTTTAGCTAAATGGAATTTTATAGATTATTTTGTCACTAGGTAGGTGACTAAGTGGGTAGGTACGCCCATAAATCTCCTTAGAAGCAATAAAAACACTTCAAGTGTGAAAGGAGACCCTCTAGAAAGCTAAATAAAGCACCTTTATGTGTGAACATGGGTTGGAACATGTTGAATAGGTAGAATTTGACCAAATCAGCAACGTTGTTATGGAGGAGTGGAAATTTAATGAGGAATAACACAATTTTAGAGGGAGATTGATTGCATGGAGGTAGTGACATAATTGAGTGGGCCAAGGGCAAGGAATCCCATAACGTGTATAAGCAAGAGGATAGCATCTATATGGGGTTATATTTTGTCTTATTATTTAGTATATGGCTTGTTTAGACTTTTGGCATTCTTGAGCTGTTTAGTTGAGATTGCAGTGTTGTTTAGCACAGGGTGTTCCCAAGTGGGAATCCCATCTCTCTCCTTAAGAGGCCTCTTGGAGGAGTATTTCACTACGTTTCCACACTCAAGCTCAAGGCCAAGCTACAAATTTCTTAATTAGAGAAATTTCTACCGAATATTATGCTGTGTTGCAGGGTGCAGCAGTGGAGAATTAGATCGGGTGTCTTCAAAGCTAGATTTGCAGTGGAGGAAGGTTTCCATCCATTGGAGGAACTGTAAAGAAGCCCCTTGAGCTTTATTGACACATTTAGTAGTAGGCTAAAGAATATTCATCCCCTATAGCGCAGTTTCAGCCCAGATCTGCGTTATTTTAGGGAGTGGCAGTGGTGGTTGCAATGGTTGTTTTGGCGGGTGATTTCTTTAGTTGAGGAGCCATTCTTTCATCCTAAGGATCTATTTGAGAATATCTATAGTTTTCTACACTAGCTTCAGCCATATCTTCTCATCTTTGTTATTGCAACATACCTTGAGCCCTAGGGCTGCAGTGTACATTGGTACATTGTGTGCATTTTCCGGAAACCCTCTTGGGTTGTCTTGGAAAGCTGACCTAGTGCCTAGATATATATTTTTAGAATCTATTGGAGCCTATATCAGTATTTTTATATCATTGTATCATATCGAGTCGTATTTATGCTTAATATGACTGCGTTGTAGCAGCTCTCCAACATTTTTATAGCAACATCATCTCATTTTTTAGAGTGTTTATCTATTGGAGCCTTATGTGATCACCTTCTATGATTTGTTCCTCATTTTTTTGTCATTATTTGCTGCATATATGATCAATAATATGGCTCTATATTGTTATCATGGTTTCATGTGTTAAATACTTCTTGTTTCTTTCATTCTATGCACTATATTCCTGCTTTTCCCATTTGGGAATTTTATAGAAAGTGGATAAAATGTTCCACAGAAGCAAGGCCTTGCTAATCGAAACTACATCATAAAGGTAGGTTAAAAAATACCCATTTCAGGAACAAATCAAGGAAGTTGATTCTGGGGCAAGGAGTTCTCAACTCGGGTTTGAACCCGTGGAAAGAAATTCTAGGTTGGATGGACAATAGATGTGAACTTCCAAGTATCATGTCGATGAATTATCTGATTTTATTGAGTATTATTGTGTATTGATAATTTTTCATGATTTTATTTAGATTGTCTAATGGATCACACAAGATTAGTGTCAAATTGGTTAGCCTACATTTTAATATGCTTTAATATGTTAATAATACTCTAGTATACTTAGTAATATGTTGGTGTTTATTTCTCTAGGTAGGTATGGGATGCTAGGAAAGGATGTTGATGTAGATGTTGATCTGATTTCCATTCTATATAGTTTATTTATGAAGAAGAATTGGTGATTAAATTTTATATGCTGGGATAAGAAAGAAACACCCACAAATAAAATTAAAAATGGTTAATTCCATAATGGATTCAAAATGATAACCTAATAATTTAAGCCTATCTATGGCTAAGTGATTTCTATGAAAGGTAGCTGATGGGTATCTAACATTTTGGAGGAATTAACCCCCAAATTAAATAAATAAAAAAGGTCGATATGGAGGTTAACGACCTATAGTTAATATATCAGAGTTCCAGATTTGATTTGAAGGATATGAGTAGTGCATGATGAGATTAATACAGTTATATCTTAAATTATTAGAGTATTCAGAGTCAATCCTTGCTTTTCGGATTGGGTTAAAGTGGAATGAAGGGTAGTGTTGATGTGGAAAAAAATATCCTTAAGAATTTTTCTAACAATTACAAATTTATATGTATATGTGAGGAAAACTGAAATACTCATAATAGGAGTATTGTTGTTAACAGACATACACAAGTCATCACTTGGTAAAAAAATAATAACATTGTAGCTAAAACATGTCAATAGGTATATAAAATAATGAAGGTATGAATACATGAATTAAATATTGAATTCATATTAAAGGTGGAAACTAATCCTCAGGGATAATTAAAATGGAAATGTGAAATAAAAACACAATTAACTACGTGAGCAGTGAAAATTTAGGGCCAGTATCATAAGGCCACCTTTAAACCAAGTTTAGTAAATAAATTACAGGAGATACACGCATAGGAAGGAATAAATTAACATGTGTTTGATTATATCCTTTAAAATTAATGAATTTATAAAATGACATAGCCAAAAGAGTAAATGACTCATGCTTTAAACTGGCAAATAAGAAGAGCAATTAAGACGAAATATGGGGACTATTCCAAATGGACCATAAACCTTTATGGTTAACATATGAAAATTAACTATAGAATCTAATTAAAATAGGAGGATAAGACAAGAGAAATAGATTTGATGGTGGTATAAGGAAGTCTACCACAATCTTCACATTATTACCATTAATTTGGATAATTATCATATGATGAAGTAGAAAAATTCTATAAATTCATATGAGAACATGCACATGTACAAATCTATTAAATAGGAACAATTTTTTTTTATCAATATCCGACATGAGGAATAAAATAATCCCTCTCAAGCGTAAAGGAAGAGTAGCGACACCATCAGTTCAATGTGCTAAAGTCCATTGTAAAAGTCAACATATAAGTCCATGCTATCTAATACGATTCATAGGATGGGTAAATTAATAAGCTCTGTAATTAAAAAACAAATCATACATGCAATCGACAAGATATATGAGGCAAACCTCGAGCGGTTAAGACCTAGTTAGAGTTAATGTCTCATATTTTTGGAAGAGCACCATTTTGGGTCTCAAAATAATGTAGGAATCATGTTAAATATTATTGAATATTGTATCTAATAGTAGAGAGCTACATAACGAGCTCTCGCATGTAATATCTTGACCCACACAAAGGGGAACATATGGAAATAGAAGCCCTTATATCTGATTATAAGATACACACACGAAATCTTGGATATCCCATTCTTTGAACAATAGAGTAAAAACTCTGGAAATGACAATCATAGTTGATTCATCATTATGTATTGAAGAATGGAGGGAAACCCAGGAGAAAAATGAACTAGTACACCGACCTCACCTTGAAGGAAGAAGGGTGTATCAATTGGTGAACACTTCACGTGCACACTAGGGCATATGTTAACTTTGGCATCTCATTGTTGAACCTGGTGCAAGTAAGTGATAATTGATATTTTTGAAATAACTGAACTTAGTATTGAGTAATGCACAAAAAATGATGTGATGTATAATATGGAATCTATCTCCAAGGTTTAATGGATGCCTTATCCCATGGTAGAGCAGCATATGAGAACAAGTCCTTTAAACATAACATAAGAAAAAAAAATTATAGTCATAATGGTAGTAAAGGAATATTAATAATATTCATATATTATGGATTAGACGTGTATATAGGATATAATTCATGGGAGTTGAAGAAAACCATATTGTTAAGGAAGTATACTTGTTATGGTTAAAATTAGCCATTTCATAAAGTGTTTTTTTGGTGGGGGTGGGGCGAGGGGAGGGGTTAGTAGATAGGTGGGGGTGGGGCGAGGGGAGAGGTTAGTAGATAGAGATTCATGACAGGAAAATATTTTTTTTGAAATTTTTTATAATGATTAAAATTTATACGAAGATGCAAAAAATTGTGTCACTAGTGTGGAGCTTCAAAAGTTTGTGCAACTAGAAAAGCTTTGTGCTCTACACTACCCACATTGCGCTCACCCTTTCTTCTTCTGTTGTATTGTTCTCATATCCTATTTTTCTATTTCATATAATGAAAGCTTTATTTGTACCTATACAAATGGATAATCTGCATAAATTAAATGATATACAATATTAATGATTATTTTCTCAATATCAGTTTTCCAATTCAACATAATGAAATTATAAGACATATTAGATATGTGTAAAATGAGTAATGAAGACTGTCAAGATAATGAAAAGTGTTTCAAAACATCAAAATTGATTTTTTTTCCATTATATATAAATACACTACTCAATAAAACCATTGAATTCATCTCAACACTTCACACAATGAAAATGTTAATAATAGCAATGATTGACGTGTTTAATATGCTTTAGAAATCGATATGAGCATAGTATTTCATTATTGTCCTCAAAATCATATTATTTTGGTTAAATAAATATATTTTTGCAATATGAGGTTAATATTGGAAGGGAATATATGCATAAGCATAAAAGTACACATGAGGAAAACCAAGAGAGTTGTTTGACAATAGTCAAATTATATTATCATAACCTAAGTTAATTTATAGTTGAACAAGTGTAGAAAGCTACGAAATTTGCACAAGTGTTATGATAAATGTTCCAATGTGTAGAATATTTTGGTTTTATTGTCATTTTTAGTACTATGTTTTCTTCATTGCACTCTCATTTCTTATACTATTTTAATAATTTATTAACCTTGCAAGTTTTATAACTAGTCACATAGTATTAAAACTTTGCTAGATGGGATAATCAATGAATCATATTTTACTGATACTATTTCCTATTTATATGCATTATATAATGACAATTTTCTTTGTTTAATTGTCAATAAATATAGTAAGAATACAATTCTTGTTTATTGCATTGTCAAGCAATCTTAACATTACGTTTAACTCTCTAGTTGAGGAGTTTTTCTATGGTCGAATATATCCTTATTTTTATTGAATGATTTGAATATGGTTTAACGTTATAATTGGGAATGTGTGAGTGTTCAGAAATATGTAATAGTTATTTCTCCACATTCCTTTATCATACTCTTTCATACCAAAACTATGCAATCTAGATTTGCTTCTATGAACACGTGCGAAAGTGCTGAGATTTGTTTGGATGCGAAGAGTGAATGGAGGAACTTCAAAGACATGTGATATCAAATCTCATTTATAAATTTTAATGTTGCATATTGTAGTGTTTTTTAGCATAGTTTAATGTTCATGTTTATAACCTATTATGTTACACACTAATTCTAATGATAATAGGAAATGTAAAAAGCATTGAAAGATTTAGTCTAGTACGAAAATGTAGAAACTTTGAATTCACACATAAAGTTTATGAATTATTTAATTGAAAGTACTACTATTAAGATTGATTCAAAAATTTTATATTAAATCATGTTATTAAAAATAATTTTTAATGGATTTTCCTCTCATCCATTGTGTAATGATTGCTAGTTGCAAAAATGTCGATAAAATTATATCTATCGATATTATAAAATACTATTTTCGATATTTATTCAGTGAATCCAACTAATATACTACTTTTTAATGTTCCAAAATTTTAGCCTCAAGCTAAATGGAACATTAGAGTTAGCAACAGCTTTAGCTAGTGAATAAATGGGTAGAAAAGCCCATAAGTCTTTGAAGGAGGATAAAAACACTCCAAGTGTGAAAGAATACACTCTTTCTAGCTTAATAAAGCACCTCCATGTGTTAATAAGGATAAAGTCCACTTTGACTAAGTCAACAACACAGTTGTGGAGGAGGAGGAATCTAAGAAGGAATAATGCAGTTTTGGAGGGAGATGTATATTTGGATAGAGATGACCTAATTGAGTGGGGACAAGGGCCATCAAACTCATGTATTATTTAAGGAAGAGGATGGAAGCATTATTCTTCATGTTTTAGATTGTTATTTTGTCTGCTAAGACTTTTTACTTCCTTTGCTGCTTAGCAGGGTTGCAGTGCTGTTTAGCACTGGGTGTTCCCGAGCGCGAATCCCACCTCTCTCCTTGAGGAGCCTCATTGGGAGAGTTTGCATTCATCATTCCACATTAGGTTTTCAGGCCAAGATTCAGCCAACTCTATCATCACTTTTTTGATAGAGATTGTGTAGTGTTGCTGGGTGCAGCAGTGGAAGGGATTGGAATCCCAGTTTCTTAGTTAGTTTCTCATTGGAGGAAGGTTTCCTTCACTTGAGCGACCTGTTTGGAGAGCTCCAGAGCTTATTTCAGATCTTTGGTATCACACCACACATTTCCCCTACATTCCCAACACTATTTCAGCTAGGTAATGCGTTATTTTGGAGGCAGCATTCAGTGCATGGTGTAGTGGCTCCGTTGCAGTGTTTCATTTTGATTGAGAGGTCCATTATTTCATGGAAGGAGGCCCTTGAGGTATCTACATTAGATCAGAAATATTTCCATCCTTGTACACTCTTATGCTTCAGTGTTTCAGTGGTGATTCAATAAATTTATGAATATCACATTTGTATGCAGAGTGTTTTGATAAGAAACCCTTGCAGAGTTCTCTTGTAATTTGTATAAGGAGACTAGATCTATGTTATTCAGAATTTTCAATCAATATTTGAGTAAATCTATTTGTTTCCTTATTTTTTGAGTTAAAACCCTCATAATACTATGTAGTCACTTATGCAGCAACTCCGGTAAATTGCAGTCAGCTACACTAGTGTGGGAGGTCTATTTAGCCCACCCAGTTTGATTTTTTTTAGCTTTATTCTTGGATTTAAGTTGTATATTGACTAATATATAGGATCCAAGAATCCATTATAATATTTTATTGCATATGTTTCTGGAAATGCGTTTTTAGTGCATGATTCATGAGCTGTCCCAATTTTGGGATATTACAGTGGTATGAGAGCTTCAATTTTGGCTCATCATGTGGATCTTAGGCCATTACATTTGAAAGGAAGGAAAAATGGATAGAAATTAGAGAGATTCAGTATGTTAAGGAAGAAAGGAACACAAGCTTACAAAGCTTATTCCAAAATCTATGAAGAGCTTTCAAGGAGAGCTGAAGAAAATGAGATTGAAGATGGGATCTCCAAAGGAGTTTGGATCTGTTAGCTCCATGTAATCAGCAAGATTGGAAAAATTCTGACTCCAGGAAGAAACATCGTTTCAACCACTTTGGGATTCTAGGATCTAGCCCTCCTGAATCCAGAGAGGGATCTCTCCAATAAGTGCAATGATGGATTTGTCTTTGAAGTTTTGGGTAATGATGTTAGGCTAGTTATGAAGGCCAAGGGTTTTTTTTGTTTTTGGATGGTTGAGCATGATTACTGTTCGAGGTGGAAAGTTCTAAATGCAAAGAGTTTCGACAGTGAGAAGTTGCAAGCAAATAGAATAAGCTTTGGCCAGGAAGATAGATAACTGTAGGCTTTAGTCCATTGGGCTATGGAGTCATAATAGGGTTTAATTGAAACAGCAAGAGGCAAGAGTGGTCCATGGGGCAAGTCATCTATATCTAAGGATCTCTTTAAAATTTGATTTATGGAATGAAATGATACAACAAGAAGGGGAATTAAACAGATGAAGAAAAAAGACCAGCCTAAGCTCTCGTAAGTACTTTTAAACTAGTCAGCTTTTGACATACACTTGAGAAAGACATGAAAGTAAACTAGGATATGCTAAGTACTTTTAAACTAGCTAGCCTTTGATACACTTTCAATAGAAAACATTTAAAAACAGGGGGAACATAAATGATAACAAAGAATGGTCTAAGATCTGGTAAGTACTTCTAAACTAGCCAGCTTTCAACACATTCCAAGGGAAACTTTCAGTCAGTCTTTTGGGATAAAACTAGGACCAGGGCTCACCATATCTTCCTTAGTTCATCACTACTTAACATAAAATGAAAATAACATTTAAGAACAATATTCAGTTAAGAGAACAGGACGAGGGAACGCTAGCATTCCTAACTGCTCAACTAAATTAAATCATTCCTAAATAACACAGATTGGAAGAAAACATTCAGATAAAGATTTTTAGTCACAGAAGGGTACTAATATACAGTAGGTCCTAACTCTATGCATGTTTTTCTTTATAAGAGAAAATGAACACAGTGAAAACAGAAACAAAATAACAAGTTACAATGAGAAAAACATCACCATCAACATAGACCAGTATCCCATAAATCAGCTTGTATTGATGCTTCAAACGAGTTATAGCTTTAAGTCCAATGCTTTAATTTAGAAGTCATATACACCTCCCAAAATAACTTATCTATTATAAGCAGAGCTCCAAGAGCTAGTGAACATTATTTACAGATAGAAGTCTCAAGCTCAATTACATTTCAATGTTCAGTAGCCAAATCAACCAACACCTCTCTCATCTTATGTAGTAGTATTTATAGAAGAATGAGGAGGTGAGATCTGATAAAAGATCTCTAAAGATAATTAATACATACTTAATGGCTTTTTCAGCCTTTGGGGATCTCGATGAAGAAGCTTACATATGTTTCCTCTGTATTAAATCATTTACATTAAGATTTAAGCTCGGCGGGAGCTCTTCTTGACTTTTGAGGCTCTGTGTTGTGTAATAGTCACTTTGTTGATATTTTTTATATTAAGTTCTTTGGTAGAATTTACTCTCTGGCTGTGCTTGAGAAAAATATTTGATCCCGATCAATAAATTCAGCCTCTGATATGAATGCTTTGAGGTATAGGTGGCAATGTGGTAGCTGGGAGGAATCGATTTGCCTCAGCTGTGGTGGTGGGGGATTTCTGTCTGATGAACCTTTATGATTTTTTCTTTAACTGTGTTTTAATCAGGGATTAGGATTTTGATAAACCATCTTAGACGTAATCCCCAAAGATCTATCTTCAATATTCTGTTTTGGTGTGTTCCTGTCTTTGACACTGATACTCTTTGATTTGTGCCTAATTCACTGTGTTTGTTGGTGTGCAGGGCTGCGAAAGGGTCGTATGGCATCAATGCCTCATGAATTATTGATGGAACATGGAGTTGAACCCTGCAAAAGATTCTGTTTGATAAATCAAAGGTGGGAGGATCGTCACCCTCTACCTTTAAATTTTCTTCAGTCATAGCGGAAAAAACCACTAGAACCCTACAAAATACGAACAATGTTATAAAATCCTGCATATATAGGTTTACTGCTTTATAGGACATGTGGGGAGAGCGTGCTCGTTGGATGGCCTCATCCAACGGTCGAGATCGATTAGAAGGGGTCAAAGGGAAATAGAGGAGGAATTAAATCGAAGCCATCGATTGTGCAGAGATCAAAGGTCAGGAGTGGAGGTGTGTAAATAACGCGAAGGGGTCACTTCATTTGGAAAAATGAAATAAAAAGTGGATCAAAAGGTTTAAAACCTTTTTTTTGGAGAGAAATGATTAAGAAATGAGTGGAGAGCTCAGGACGAACGTGGGCCGTCGGATGATATCGGGCCACGTGATCAACGGTGGAGATCATATGTCAAAAAAACCTTATAAAATATGCTCGGACTTCAAAACCTTTCAATAAAACCAAGCTGAATAAAATTCCCCAGGGCCGCACTTGCTAACTGGGCGAGGAATCAGAGCGATCAAGCTTGGGCCATTGATCTACAAATCAGATTGACAGTGGAGAAGTTAATTGAAACATGTCGTACCTTGGACTAACACACAAGCTTCTCTAGAGGGCGATCACCATCCGATGAGCTGGCCTTAGATCGGATGGTGGATGCTAATATTGCGTCGGGTTCATGTCTGACTTTTAATGCGTGATGAGGGCAATATTCAAAATTTTCTCAAGGCCACGTGTCGGCTGGTGGATGGCATCGCTGCCAAATGGAAAATACCGCCTCCCTCTCAAAAGTGGTGCGATAAAGACTGCTTCTGGCCTTTCTTTTAATATAATGAAAACTAATTATATAGGCACGTTAGACTAGAATTTTGGGTAAGTGGGTTTATACAGTGTTTTAACGCCCAATTGCGGGCACCAGGGTTATATGGAATAACAATATGATTGGAGGTTTATGTATGAAGGGCCAATCACAATCATAGCCTTTAACATCGCAAAAGATTTGTGCGCTCAGCTCTTTATGATGCGATAAGCACTTAAAGGCTTAGCGCCTGGTTCCAACACCAGGGCGTATGGAGGGGAAGGGTTAAATACTTAGCCCAAGGGGGCTTAAGTCTATAATATAAAAAATGTGATTTTTTATGCAATTTCGATGTTTTTAATGGACGTTGGGGGGTTTTGATCAGGCAAAGAAAGGGTCTTAAACATTATCAAAGGGGTTTTGATGGAGGAAAGGGGAGAAAAGATGAAATTGAAAAATTTCATGGGGGATGAAGGGGTTAAAATGAGGTTGGTTTAGAAAGAGGAAAGGAAGGGGAAAAGGAGTTTGTAGCAGTATTTTGTCTTGGAAATCAACAGGATTTCTGAGTGTAAAATGAGCATAGCAGTGAAGATTTGGACAGAGGCATGAGGCCTTCAACAATCTTCAAGAGCTAACACTTTTTAGCAGTAAAATTTGTTCCTTGAAGACTTCAAAAATGTTTTAGCCAGCATTTGATATAAAAAAATTTATAGCTGGCTAACAGTGGCTCCACTAGGGGATGGTGCCTTCTTGAAGGCATCAAGAACTTTCAGACTTGCTTTCTCTCGGAGGTTAATTAGTGCCTGATCCATTGGGCTGCCTTCCTTTTTGTGGATGATATTGCTTTTCCCTGAAAACATATTAGCAGCCATAAAAAAAATGGATCTTCATCAATACAACCTGTCTACCTACCCAATCCTACATATCTAACATTTTTTCTTCTTTAGAGTGCATTTGGATTGGTAAACTCTTTCACAAAATTTTATTCTTTTGAAAGCAGGAAATCTAATCTATTTCTACTCCTTGTTTCTCCATGGACTCAGATTAAACAATTGAGCCCATATGATTCTCTACCTAATCTACTATCTGTTGGGATTAAACTGTCCAACAGACTTTCATTCTCTAAATCCTAGAACATAAATTTAAAAGCATTCAAGGCAGAATTGAACAGTCTAAATTGATGTTGGTCTATGGCATAAGAACAAGCTGCACATAGAAATTATTTTGAACAAAATTCAAAACAGAATGGAAGGTTTGAGATCTAAAATTTCAAATCATTTCCTTCCTTTTTTCTATAGCTTTGTTTTGACTCTTACTTGAGATATCTTTCCTTCACTAATTGGTTGAGATTTTAAGCTGTTTAGAACCATATTTTTACATCTTTTGACTAAGAATTTGAAACAGATTTGAGTCATTCTCTCTCTGGAACTTTAGGTTCAGATGTTGAGTATGTTTGAACCTTAAATTTCTATCCTAAACTATCTACTGATAAGCCAAGATTAAACAGTTTGGCAAATCGAATTCACTATCCTATCATCAGAAAATTTAAAGCTAATTAGTCAAGATTAAGATATTTGACTAACTAGAACTGTGTTCTTCAAGAGTGGCATTTGAGCTTGCACACTTTCAAATTTGTTCCTCTTTTTGGTTTGGGGCTATACCTTTCTTGTTTTCACAATATGCCCTCTTTTCTTTCTTTTCTTTGTTTTTGATTTTTTATAACTTTGAATGCAATAATGGGTGGAGTATTTATAATGAGAAAAAGGCAAAATGGCTTTCGGAACATAACATGGATCAAGAGAAGTAATGCTTAAGCATCCCGCCATTGACAGGAGCCCCAAAAATTTTTGCTCCATTCAACTCCTGCAAGGAAAATGCATTATTACCAGTAGCTGAATGGATAGAGTAAGGGCCAAGCCATAAGTTGTCAAATTTCCCATGCTTGCCCTTGTCTTCCCTCCTTGAGTCCCACTTCAAAACTTTGTCCCCAATCTTGAAATTTTTGGCCTTTGTTCTTCTGTCGAAAATCTTTTTAATGCTGTCCTGCTTTTGTAATGCTTTGTTATAAGCTTCCTCTCTGGTTCGCTGAAGATGAATGGTCTGATTTATTCTTCTGATCATGTCATTATCTTCAGTTTGAAACTCTTGAATCAACTTCATAACTGGTACACCAAGGCTGTTTGGAAAAATTACATTAGTACCATACACAAGCTGGAAAGGTGACATGCCAATAGATTTATTCAAAGTCAATCTATCAGCCCAAAGTGCATGAACTAACTTTGTGTGCCAAGACTTTTTGTTGTCCTCCAACAGTTTCTTGATTATTTTCACTAAACTCTTGTTTGAGGATTCTGCAATTCCATTACCTTGAGGGTAATAGGCCATGGAATGCCCCAATGTTATCTGATACTTATGACAGAACTCAACCATCTTCTTTGATCCAAATGTTGTTGCATTATCAGTGATGATCTTGGTAGGACAGCCAAATCTGTAGAGAATGTTAGTCTCCATGAATTTTATAATAACTGAATCACTGGCCTGCCTACAAGGTATGGCTTCTATCCACTTAGTGAAATAGTCTGTGGCAGTGAGAATCCATCTATGCTGGGCAGAAGATGGGGGATGGATTTCTCCTATGAAGTCAAGTCCCCACTGTTGAAAAGGGGCTTCAACAACGATTGGATGCAGAGGCAGCGGTAGCAGTTTTCTTTTTCCTTCAAAAAGTTGACATTTATGACAGGCTATGATCATCTTGTGCACATCATGGAAAAGAGTAGGCTAATAGAAACCAGCCCTAAAAATTTTGTTGGCTGTTGTCTTCAAGTACAAATGACGTCCACACTCTCCTTCATGGAACTGGTATTTAACCTTCTCTGCATCAAACTTAGGCAAACATTTAAGAAATACACCACTTGCATTTTTCCAATAAAGACATCTATCTATAATGCAACAGTTTACAGCTTTCAATTTTAAAAACCTTTCCTTTGTTTTTGTCAAACCAGGAGGTGTATTCAAATTAAGCAAAATATAAATTATATCATCATACCAAGAGGAATTCATAAAATGGTTTTCAACAATGGGAGTTGAGATTTCCTCTTGATCATCCAAAGCACCAATCATATTAATATCAAGAACTTCAAAATTTGATTCAGCCATTAATCTAGCTAGACCCTGACCTTTGATGAGTTTAGAGGGTTTTATCTCTAGATCATATTCAAGAGTAACAACAATCCACTTACCTCTCTTACCATCTAGGTCCTGTGTTAGAATGTCTTTAACAACTGAGTTTGGGACAAAGGCAATGACGTGTGAGTGAAGAATGTATACCCTGAAGTCTTTCAATGCTTTAAACAAAGAAAAATCTTGTTTCTCCATAATGTTATACTTCAGAGGGGCATCCCTCAATGCCTTGCTAAATAATGTAATAGGCTTCTCTTGTACTTGTGGATTTTTCTGTAAAAGGACAGCAGCTATGGTATGTTCTAATGCAAATGAAAAAATATAAAAATCCTTTGAAAAATCAGGACTTATTAGAACCGGTGTTTTGGTTAATGCTTGTTTCACCAGCTCAAAGGACTCCTTTGCTTCCAAGGTCCATTTTACCCCTTGCTCCTTCTTCAACATGTTTGTGATATTTCTAAGAAGTTCATCTCAGTTGGGGATGAACCTTCTCAAAAAGTTAATATTTCCAATGAAATACTGCAACTCCTTGATGTTCCTAGGATAAGAGATTTGCAATATGGCCTCAATCCTTTTGGGATCTATTTTAATACCCTCTTCTGAAATGATGTGTCCAGGAATTTTACCTTCTTGGAGCCAAAATAGTGTTTTCTTAGGGTTTAAAGATATCCCAAACTTTTTTCATTTCTCGAAGACTGTTCTTAAATGTGCCAAGTGCTCTTCATTTGTTTTTTAAAAAATAGTGACATCATTGAGGTATATAATGATGAAGTAGCCCAGCTCTTTCGAGAATTCTATGTTCATGGCTCTTTGAAAATTTTCTCCAACATTCATTAGACCAAAAGGCATTTTAACATACATGAAAGTGCCCCATGGTGTAGTAAAGGTTGTCTTTAATTTATCACCAAGGTGAACTAAGATCTGATTTTACCCTGAGTAGCCATCCAACAAATAAATTCTTCTAGACCCTACCACCCTTTGTAAAATATGATCCATCTTAGGTAAAGGGTACTTGTATTTTAATGAACCTTTTTTTAAGTCTCTAAAGTCTATACAAATCCTGATCTCTCCAGTTTTCTTCGTAACTGACACTAGATTAGACACCCACTCAGAATATCTAATAGGGACAATAATACCAGCATCGTACATTTTCATGATTTCCTTCTCAACGAGAGGTAGCCAAATAGGGTTTATTCTGCGCAGTTTCTGTTTGAATGGTTTTTGGTTTTCTTTGAGGGGAATTTTTTGTTGTATTATTTCAGTGTCATAGGATTTCAGATCTTCGTAACTCCATGCAAAAACATCAGAAAATTATTTAAACAGCTCTATGTATTTGAGTTTAATGTGAGCTAGTAAAGTTTTAGAAATTTTAATCATTTTCGATTTTTTCTCACTGCCTCTATTCCACTCTTCCACTTCAGTCTCTACAGGTTCTAGTTTTGGTTTATTTTCCACATCGTTAAAATCGAACAACTCTTCTAAAGGGCCCAGACCCTTAGGAAAACTTCCATCTTTAGAGTGCAGAGTTTCTAACTCTGCATTCAATTCTGTTTTGTTTTTAAGTTTGACAGTAAGAAGATTAATATCGAAAAGCTCAGGAGACGGCTATTCTTCACCAAGAAAATTTTCTTCACCACAGTCTGTATCATAATCTGAGTCAAAACTTTTTAGTTCGAACTCATTTCTGAATTGCATGAAATCTTCTATTTGTTTGTCTCCGTCAAACACATGCCAATACTTTTCATTATTAGGCACGACCGGTCTAAATTTTATCTGTGTTGTGCAGTCTTTGGTTTCATATGGCGTTAAACATGTTCTAGTTGCAAAGGCTAAATTGTGGGCGGAAATATTCCTTTTTCTCAGGACAAAAATCATTTTTGACTCCTCGAATGTTTTTAAAAGGCCCATGACATCGTTTCGGTAGGCCCTAAGAATGGGATGGTTTGCGTTATACTCACCATTGACTTGCCTAATGACTAACTTTGAATCCCCATACACATTGATTCTTCTAGCTCCTAACTTTTTCAACAAACATAAGCCTAAGAGAAGGGATTCATATTCCGCTATGTTATTGGAACACTGAAAGTTTAATTTCTATGAAATGCTTTCTGTGTGGTTTTTTTCAGTGTTGGAAATCTAGACACCTGCACTAGCATTGTTCCTAGTGTAGGATTTGTCAAAAAACATACTCCACAAATGACTATTTTTGGTTTCATCCTGGTTACTGTCCTCTTCAACTAACGTGCTTCTTGATTATTGTGGAATATCAGCACTTAGTTGTAATTGTTTTGATTCCCCAAGATTTTCATTTATTTGAGGGATGCTTGCTCGATTGTCAAGGTTTAAGAGTAATGGACTCATGACTTGTAGCTCAAGACCTTTGTTTGGTTTGCTAGACTTCTTAGGTTCAGCAAACAGTTCTGACATTCCTACGTTATCTTGTTCCTCCTCTCTATCTGTCATTAAATCAGAGAAGGTCACTTGTTCACTAAAAGTTTCATCATTGAAAAGGATAAATGAATGTAGGCCCGTGTCTACAGAATAAAGGGTAGAGTTCTGTGGTCTGTCTTGGCTTGTAACTGTGTATTTCATATGGGACTCCCTGTAAAGTCTTTTAGTCTGATTGAAAATAGGGATAGTCGCATAGGTCATGTCCATTTGCATAGTCCCTTGTAACTTAGCCCCCCAAGATCTTGATAAAAGAATTCCATACTTTAGGGGCACATCAGCCACAAAAATATCCATTACTAAGCATTTGGCTATAATCTGGGCTAAGTTAACACAAAGGTATTTGATTAATCCTAAACATTTTACTCTGCTGGAATCAAAGGAGTACAGGTCTTTATATGGTCTAGTGATTTCTAGACCAAGGCTCTCCATTACAGCTTTAGGCATTAAATTATGAGAAGCCCCTGAGTCATGCATATCATGATGTAAAATTTTGTCTTGAACATTTAAACTTACGTAAAAGGGAGGAACAGGTCCCTCTTGATATCTACCTTCAATCTTAAGGCCAAAAATCAACTCTAGTTGATCATCGTTAATATTGACTGTGTCATTAAAGTCCTCTATGTTTAAAGCCTTCAAAATTTGGGTCCTAAATACGTGCTGGGCAGCTAACTCAGTCAACAAAACAGAGATTTTGATCTTTGAAATTTCCTGCTCCAGGCTAAAAGGAATTTGACTCTTTAAAGTGCTGGTCTTGGCCTTATTAGTTGTCACTCTATCAACAATATTAGCTTGTTGATTTGTCCTATTTACATTTGACAAAATGGTTTTAACAGGAGTACTAGCTGAGATGTTAGTACTACTAATGTATGCACTCTGTTTTTCATTGTTTTGAGTGCCTTTCTCTTTACCATTATCAGAATTTACAGCCACTTCTTTGTCCTTTTGTTTGACAACTTTGGGCTTGGTTGCAGTGCTATTTTGTGAAGATTTATCAGAGGTTTTGTTGTTGGTAGTTTTTTGATTGGTTTTTCTTTTAAGGTCATATTCTTTTTGAGACTCTATGATGACATTTTCCATGTCTTGATAATAATTTTCATCGTCATCTCTTTTGTCATCATAAGGTGTGTATAAACCTTGTTTTCTATCATAATGAATCTCAAAGTCATCATTATCTGCCCCTAGCATGTTGATGTCATCTTCCTTTGTTATCTCATCTATTTCTTCAACCTCACTTACATAGTTTTGATGAAAGGGAGGAGTGATATGTTGATCATCTTCCCTAGGTCTGTTTGGAGGTTGGTTCCTTCTAAAATTTTGATTCTGGTTTTGGTTTCTGTTTTGAGGTTTGACTGGCTTGTGCTCTCTCAAGGATGCTCATTTTCTTCATCATCTCCTCCATCATTCTCTCCATCTTTGAGTTGGAAGTAGAAGGTGTGTTTTTGTCTCTAAAAGACACTCTCTTCTCATTTTTCATTCTTTCTCTCTTCTCTATCAAGTTGACTTTCATAGCAAGAGCTCCTTTTTGCATCTCTTCAAGAGTTACAGGATCTCTCTCTCTCAGCTAATAGGCCATCTCAAGGTCAAAACCTTCAATAAACTTGTTTAAAGATGAACCTTGCAGAGGTTTTAGATCTGGGGAAAGGACATTATACACACTGTTAAATCTAGTGCAATAAGCCTGCACACTTTCCCCAGTGTTTCTATGGAGGTTCTTGTAATCAGAGAGGACTTGGAGAGGGTTTTTATTCACTTCTCGTTTGTTTAAGAATGTTCGATGGAAGGCTTGGAGATCATTGATACTATGGGGGGTTAAACCTTTAAACCATTTTCTTACTTCTCCCCCTAGACTATGAGAAAATAATCTAAGTTTGACAGAATCATCATCATTTTCATTTCTATCAAAGTAGTCATTCATCTTATCCACATGTTGTGATGCAGTTGTAGCATTACTAGCGTCATATAATGGAACTTTGAACTGATAGTCCTGTGGGAGATTGAATAATGGTATAGGAAGGATTAAGGGAGCATACCATATTGCCATGATATGTGGTGGGGCTAGATTCACAAGGGGTGGATTAACAAAAGGGAAAGTGGGCTGAAGTGGAGTGGTTTGAACAATGTATGTAGGGTGAGAAAAATTGGATGGACCAAGAGTAGATTGTTGAGTTGATCTTGGATGAGAGACACCTAAGTTGTGAAGGAAATGTAAATCAGGAGGTGTTGTTTCTCTGCTACCAGGATGTTCACTTGTTTCAGGAGATGAAAGTGAAGACTCAAAATCTAACTGATCTAAATCACCAAGAGACCTAGTTCTAAAGGGATTTACTAAGTCAACTTATGATTGTTGTAGAGCTGAAATATTTTCAGGAACTGAATTAGCTCTCAAGGGTGATCTGAAAACAGTTGATAATTTAATCCTAGGAGAATACCTAAGAATACTTTCTGGGTTATCAAATATCTCAGGTGGATCAGGGTCAAGATAGGCTCTAGTTTGAATCTTTCTAGGAGCCACTATGCTGTGTTTTTCAAACCCAAATAAACAGGAAAAATTTAACTAGGTATGACAGTCTTTGAGAGGTTAACTAGTCTGTTTACAAAAATTTTAATCCTACAGTCCTCTAACTGAGTTTGAATGATATTAAAATGATAATGGTTCTTCCCAGTAGAGTCTTAAGGTCTTCTCAGTATTTTGGAGTTGCCAAGTGGAAGTTTTTAGCTCCTTTTCAGAGGTTAAAGGTTTTATGGTCCACCACCATGTTTATGGGATACCCATCTGAAATATTTTTGGGTTTTCTGAGTTATTTTTCAATTGTGTGGTTTCTAAGAATATCCTAACTCTCTTTCAAAACTTAGCTATGGTTATGAGTTAAAACAATGTACTCTTATGGCTAAGCCAGCTGATTTTTCAAGGTTAGATAAAGACTCATGAGAATCCTATGGTTTACCTAGTTTGTCACTGATTCAAACAAGTTTCATCATGATTACCATTTCTTGGTAGTGCTTGAAAAGGCTTATTTTAACTCACAAGGTTCTATGAAGTTTTAAAGGAAACCAGAGATTTTGGTTTCGATCCCTAGCGGGGTCGCCAAAAATGTTAGTTGTTGGTGGCTCAGCTGGTTAATATAGAAAATGTTTCTTTGAAACAAATATTTGATATCCTATGGTTACCTTAAAATGAAAATTATTCTGGGTTCGGTCCCCAGCGCAGTCGCCAAAATTTTTAGCTCCTTGTAATCAGCAACATTGGAAAAAGTCCGACCGCAGGGAGAAACATCGTTTCAATGACTTTGGGATTCTAGGATCTAGCCCTCCTGAATCCAGAGAGGGATCTCTCCAATAAGTGCAAAGATGGATTTTTCTTTGAATTTTTGGGTAATGATGTTAGGCTAGTTATGAAGGACAAGGGTTTTGTTTGTTTTTGGATGGTTGAGCATGATTATTGTTTAAGGTGGAAAGTTCTAAATGGAAAGAGTTTCAAAGGTGAGAAGTTGCAAGCAAATATAATAAGCTTTGGCCAGGAAGATAGATAACTGCAGGTTTTATTCCATTGGGCTATGGAGTCATAATAGGGTTTAATTGAAACAACAAGAGGTAAGAGTGGTCCATGGGGCAAGTCATCTATATCTAAGGATCTCTTTAAAGTTTGATTTATGGAATGAAATGATACAACAAGAAGGGGAATTAAACAGATGAAGAACAAAGAGCCGCCTAAGATCTGGTAAGTACTTTTAAACTAGCCAGCTTTTGACGTACACTTGAGAAATACATGAAAGTAAACTAGGATCTGGTAAGTACTTTTAAACTAACCAGCCTTTGATACACTTTCAATAGAAAACATTTAAAAACAGGGGGAACACAAATGATAACAAAGAATGGTCTAAGATCTGGTAAGTACTTCTAAACTAGCCAGCTTTCAACGCATTCCAAGGGAAACTTTCAGTCAGTATTTTGGGATAAAACAAGGACCAGGGCTCACCATATCTTCCTTGGTTCATCACTACTTAACATGAAATGAAAATAACATTTAAGAACAATATTCAGCTAAGAGAATAGGACGAGGGAACACTAGCATTCCTAATTGCTCAACTGAATTAAATCGTTCCTAAATAACACAGATTGGAAGAAAATATTCAGATAAAGATTTTCAGTCAGAGAAGGGTACTGATATACAGTAGGTCCTAACT
The DNA here is from genome assembly GCA_034641835.2 of Pinus albicaulis. NCBI lineage: Eukaryota > Viridiplantae > Streptophyta > Pinopsida > Pinales > Pinaceae > Pinus > Pinus albicaulis. The sequence goes on from CM076572.1 coordinate 838,442,379, forward strand.
CTATGCATGTTTTTCTTTATAAGAGAAGATGAACACAGTGAAAACAGAAACAAAATAACAAGTTACAATGAGAAAAACATCACCGTCAACGTAGACCAGGATCCCATAAATCAGCTTGTATTGATGCTCCAAACCAGTTATAGCTTTAAGTCCAATGCTTTAATTTAGTAGTCATCTACACCTCCCAGACTAACTTATCTATTACAAGCAGAGCTCCAAGAGCTAGTGGATATTATTTACAGATAGAAGTCTCAAGCTCAATTACATTTCAATGTTCAGTAGCCAAATCAACCAACCCCTCTCTCATCTTCTGCAGTAGTATTTATAGAAGAATGAGGAGGTGAGATCTGATAAAATATCTCTAAAGATAATTAATACGGACTTAATGGATTCTTTGGCCTTTGGGGGGCTCGATGAAGAAGGTTACATAGGTGTCCTCTGTATTAAATCATTTACATTAAGATTTAAGCTCAGTGGGAGCTCATTTTTACTTTTGAGGCTCTGTGTTGTGTAACAGTCACTATGTTGATATTTTTTACATTAAGTTCTTTGGCAGAATTTACTCTCTGGCTGCTCTTGAGACAAATATCTGATCCTGATCAATCACTTCAGCCTCTCATATGAATTCTTTGAGGTACAGGTGGCAACATGGTAGCTGGGAGGAATCGATTTGCCTCAGATGTGGTAGTGGGGGCTTTCTGTTTGATGAACCTTAATGATTTTTTCTTTAACTATTTTTCAATCAGGGATTAGGCTTTTGATAAAGCATTTTAGACGTAATCCCCAAATATCTGTATTCAATCGACACTGATACTCTTTGATTTGTGCCTGATTCACTATGTTTGTTGGTGTGCAGGGTTGCGTAGGGGTCATATGGCATCAATGCCTCATGAATTATTGATGGAATGTGGAGTTGAACCTTGTAAAAGATTCCCTTTGATAAATTGAAGGCAGGAGGATCATCACCCTCTACCTTTAAATTTTCTTCAGTCATAGCGGAAGAAACCACTGGAACCCTGCAAAATATGAACAATGTTATAAAATCCTACATATATAGGTTTACTGCTTCAGAGGACATGTGGGGAGAGCATGGCTGTTGGATGGCATCATCCAACAGTAGAGATCGATTAGAAGGGGTCAAAGGGAAACGAAGGAGGAATTAAATCAGAGCCGTTGATCATGCAGAGATCGACGGTCGGGAGCGGAGGTGAATAAATAATGCGAAGGGGTCACTTTATTTGGAAAAATGAAATAAAAAGCAGAGACAAAGGTTTAAAACCTTTGTTTTGGAGAAAAATGATTAAAAAAATGAGTGGGGAGCTTGGGATGAACGTGGACCGTCGGATGAGATCGGGCCACGTGATCAACAGTGGAGATCATATGTCAGAAAAACGTTATAAAATATGCCGAGGCCTCAAAACCTTTCAATAAAACCAAGCTGAATAAAATTCCCCGGGTCCGCACTTGCTGACTGGGGGAGGAATCAGAGCAATCGAGCTTGGGCCATTGATCTGCAAATCAGATCGACGGTGGAGAAGTTCATTGAAACACGTCGTACCTTAGACTAACACACGGGCTTCTCCAGAGGGAGATCACCGTCCGATGAGCTGGCCATAGATCAGACGGTAGACGCTAATATCGCACCGGGCCCATGTCAGACTTTTAATGCGCGATGAGGGTGATATTTGAAATTTTCTCAAGGCCACATGTCGGTCGGTGGATGGCATCACTACGAAATGGAAAAAACTACCTCCCTCTAAAAATTGGTGTGATAAAGACCGCTTCTAGCCTTTCTTTTAATATAATGAAAAATAATTATATGGGCGCGTTAGACCAGAATTTTGGGTAAGTGGGTTTATACAATGTTTTAGCACCCGATTGCGAGCACCATGGTTATATGGAATAACAATATGATCGGAGGTTTACGTATGAAGCACCAATCGCAATTGGAGCTTTTAACATGGAAAAATATTTGTGCGCTCGGCTCTTTGCGATGCGATAAGTGCTTAAAGGCTTAGTGCCTGGTTCTAGTACCAGGGCGTATGGAGGGGAAGGGTTAAATACTTAGCCCAAGGGGGCTTAAGTCTATAATATAAAAAATGTGATTTTTTATGCAATTTCGATGTTTTTAATGGACGTTGGGGTGTTTCGATAAGGCAAAGAAAGGGTCTTAAACCTTATCAAAGGGGTTTTGATGGAGGAAAAGGGAGAAAATATGAAAATGAAAGATTTTATGGGGGATGAAGGGGTGAAAATGAGGTTAGTTTAGAAAGAGGAAAGGAAAGGGAAAAGGAGTTTTCAGCAGTATTTTGTCTTGGAAATCAGCAGGATTTCTGAGTGTAAAATGAGTATAGCAGTGAAGATTTGGACAGAGGCATGAGGCCTTCAAGAGTCTTCAAGAGTTAACACTTTTTAGCAGTAAAATTTTTTCCCTAAAGACTTCAAAAATGTTTTAGCTAACATGATCTAGAGCTAAATCTAGATTTTCACATAGTGAGTGTGAGCATGCAGCTACACACCATGATGCACAATGCAGTCAAGTGCCCAGTTCTATCTTCAGATGGATGAAAGGAGGGAGAATACCTAAGAAGGTGACTTTTAGTGATTTGTTGCAGGAATAAGAATCTCAAACTGAGAGTTTTAGATATTATACGGATTTCCAAGAGTTTTGCAAGATCCAAGTGGAAAAGAGCAAGCAGCAGGATGCAGATAGATTTCTTCTATCTATTTTTTCTCGGTCACCTACATGTTCAGCTGGAGCTTGGGTGAAGGAGCTAGGCTCCTATTTTTAGCTACACCATATTTCTAAAGATGAAACCATCAGAGTTGTAGTGCTACATTTCAGAGGTAAGGCTCATGCATGGTGGATTTTTTAATCTTATTCTTTGAAGAATACAAACACTTCCTCTTATGCAATATTCATATAAACATTGGTGGGAAGGTTTGGTGGAAGACTTCCTAAGGCATATGAGCAAGGAAAACTTGAGAAAACAAAACCCTTGCATGTGATGGAGAAAACTCCACTTCATAAAACCATGGGTGAAGTTGACATCTTGCATTACACATTACCGGAAGCAAGACCTCTAGTTCATAATCTTGAACAAGAGGGCATGGGGATCCCCTTTTCATAGGAGGATACAACTGTTGAGATGTTGCCCATACACATTGAGGATGATGGGGGTAACAACACTGTCACATCTAGAGTACATCCAACACCTCATGCAGAGGGAGGAGGAGCACATGCACCAACAGGATGGATTCTTGTATTCTAACAAGTAGTTTCCCGGGATCTCATACATGGAGGTCCAAACAAAATCAATCAACGGCATGATTGTGCAGCATTGCAGCTAGAAGGAGGGGGTATGGAGGAAGAGCAACATCACTTGATAAGGGGCACACACCCTTCTCTATTTTAGAGAGCCAATGCAAGGAAGAGGTAGACTGATTTGCGTTGTAAAGGTAGGGGCAAGGTTGTCCGACCATATGTGCAGTATACTATTCACATCGATGTCTCACTCCATTGAGGCATTCCATCTGGGAGGCCACCTGATATAGAGTTGATGGAAAACATCTTGTCTTTGGATTCACCAGTCTTGGACCTTGGAGAGGTGAAGGTTTTGGAGGAGAACTTTGGCATGAGGGATGTCAAAGTAACAGGCAACAACATGAGGAGAGATACACATGCCAGATCACGAGCATTGTCTCTTAGGAGGAATGATCCTTATTGGAGATCTCAGCTCTTAGTAGAGTAATCCAAGGATATTGGTGCATGCATAATTCTCGATGATCTGAATAGTGGTGATGAGTATATAGTGAATGATATGGTCATCTACTCACATGGTAGAGTCTTCTTCACTAGATATTCTAGTCTCATGGAGAAGTTTCCACATGCAGCACATGAGGACTTCTCTTCAGTGCTCTTTGATGCATATTTCCATTTGATGGAGTTCACTTGGGAGGGCATCCAACATGATATATATTAACATATGGAGAGATTCACAGCCCAGATGGTAATGAAGAGGAGGTCATAACCACTTCCCTACTATTTGGAGGTAAGGGAGAATTTCCAGTTGAGCCATTTCATCCCAAGATCTCAAGTGCATGATGGAGGAGGTATCATTTCATATTCTATATTGTACTTTTTTTCCTTATTTGAGTAGCATGATGTAACAAGAAGAATTATCTCTTCTTGCATATTTTATGATGATGTACTTGCAGCTACTTATTTCGGCTATCTTTTTTATGGTTTGTGGGGGAAGCCACATGAATCTTGGTGTGCACCATTGACACCATATTGTAACTTCATATTTTCATCTTATACAATGACTATGGCAGCAAACAAGTGGATATTAGAGCACTTGTTATTTCTTATTTTAATGTGGGCAGAGGATGCACTGTGATGGTTCCTTGGGTGGAACTATGAGTCACTCTCTGGTTGTCATTTGGAACTTGTTCTCATTGTACTTTGCTTCCATATATTGCTGATATGTTTATGTTCATGGGGAGCTTTTTTTGGAGAGTGGACTTGACATGGAAGATCCCATTGGGAGCATGATTCTCCCCAATTTATATGTTGTACATTTCAGGAGGGACCATGGGAAAACCATGATTGCCACACCACACCTTTTCTCTTATTATGGGAGGAACCACTTAGAGAACTTGAGGAGGCACTTCATGGCTGAATTGATTGTTGGGAAATCATACAAGTTTACCATCATGATCTTACTCCATGGCTTGTATGAGGGAGAGATGAGGAAGCACCAAGAATTGTTGTTGTTATGGTTTCACTTGGGAGAGTATGGGCAGAATTATTCCGATACTTTTCATGAGATTTCTAAAGAGAAGGAAGGCACATTCATGGTGCAAGGAGGCTACCCTTCAACATTGAAGGATCATGAGAGACTTCCATGTAGGAAGAATATCTTCTCACATAGAAACATGATGGTGGATGGCTTTGGCATATGGAATGTCAAAGAGAGGATTCATGGAGCCTTATTTCTAAGTCCTACAACACTGTCACATGGGAGCGTGTTCTTATTTATGGAGTGTTCCAAGTAGTATATGTATCCCATCTTCTTGCAGATTTTTATGAGGGGATCCTAATGGGGGAACTTATACATGGACCTCACTTTCAGCCTACTCACCATGCATGGTAAGAAATACATTTCTGTACTTGTTGATCACTCCATTGAGTATTTGTATCTTCTCACCATATATGAGCAGTGCATTGCTCCACAAGAGAGCAAGATTATTTATGGGTTTCATGGTCACTTTAGGGAAAATGTTTGTAATGATAGTATCCCATATATACATGACTTTGGGCAAGTGTATTGTTATCTTACCTATGTACAGCTGATATAAATTGATGCTTACTTCCCCATCTTGGAAGAGAAAACATACACAACTTATAACTTGTTGAAAAACCACTTTCCACATGACATTCTCAAATAGCAGTTGGGGAGACTGCGTAATATCCACTTGGAAAACCTTTGGTACCATCCAAAGTTGCACATATATTTCAGCACTTTTTTGACTTGGATGACAAATGGTGATGATGTGCCATTCATCTTGAATGGAATGGTTTGGGTTGGTATGTCTCATGATTTTGGAGGAAGAGTCTTTGGAGACTCAATCTTCTTCTTTCCATTAGGGGGAAATCATGTTGCAGCCAAAGATCAGCATGCCCTCTACACTTATCATAAGTGGAGAGGAGGACAGCATGGGATAGGCCCTCTTTCCTATCATGTTCATTTATTCAGCCCACCTACATTTCAGGAGACAAAGGTGGAGGAGATTCTTCAGTAGTTTCCATGTTGGAGGGTGACTCACTTCATTTAGATGATAGCATGGGTGAGGGAGGCACTCATTCACCATTTTGATCATCATTCCTACTTTTTGGAGGCCATGAGACAACAAGAAAGTTTCCATTCACACTTTTCTCCTTTGAATGATGTAGACCATTTGGTTCTGCACAATTGGGAGGAAGCATTGGATGACAGTTTATTTGTAGATTCTCTTGATGCAATGATGTAGGCTATTGATGGGAGGCCACACGAGGAGGAGGGGAGAAATTTTGTTCTCCCTATACATTTGCTTGAGGACAAGCAAATATTTTCGAGGGGAGGACTGTAATGTTCCAAAATTTTAGCCTCAAATCTAAATGGAACATTAGCGCTAGCAACAGCTTTAGCTGGTGAATAAATAGGTAGAAAAGCCCATAAGTCTCCGAAGGAGGATAAAATCACTCCAAGTGTGAAAGGTGACACTCTTTCTAGGTTAATAAAGCACCTCCATGTTTGAATAGAGATAAAATCAAGTTGATTCAGTCCACTTTGACTAAGTCAACAGTGCAATTGTGGAGGAGGAGGAATCCAAGAAGGAATGACACAGTTTTGGAGGGAGAGGTATCTTTGGATATAGATGACCTAATTGATTGGGGCCAAGGGCTAGAAAACTCATGTATTATTTAAATAAGAGGATTGCAGGATTTTTATTCATGTTTTAGATTGTTATTTTATCTTTTAAGACTTTTTTCTTCCTTTGCTAATTAGCAGGGTTGTAGTGTTGTTTATCATTGGGTGTTCCCGAGCGGGAATCCCACCTCTCTTCTTGAGGAGCCTCATTGGGAGAGTTTTCATTCATAATTCCACATCAGGTTTTTAGGCCAATATTCATCCAACTTCATTAGTGCATTTTTGACAGATATTGTGCAGTGTTGCTAGGTGCAACAGTGGAAGGGATTGGAATCCCAGTTTCTGAGCTAGTTTCTTATTGGAGGAAGGTTTCCTTCACTTGAGGGAATTGTTTGGAGAGATCCATAGGTTATTTCATATCTATGGTATCATAACACACATTTCCCTTACATTCCCAGCACTGTTGCAGCTAGGGAATGCGTTATTTTGGAGGCAACATTTAGTGCATGATCTAGTGGCTCCGTTGCAGTGTTTCCTTGTGATTGAGATGTCCATTTTTTCACGGGAGGAAGCCCTTGAGGGATCTACATCAGATCATACATATTTGCAGCCTTATACACTCTTATGCTTCAGTGTTTCAGTGGTGATTCAGTAAATTTCTGAATATCAAATTTGTATGTAGAGTGTTTTGACAAGAAACCCTTGCCGGGTTCTCTTGTAGTTTGTATAAGGAGACTAGAGCTTTGTTCTTCAGAATTTTCAATCAATATATGAGTAGATCTATTTTTTCCCTATTTTCTGAGTTAAAACCCTCATAATACTGTGCAGTCACTTATGCAGCAACTCCGGTAAATTGCAGTTTTGTGGTTTTTGGTAATTTTCAACTACACTAGTGTGGAAGGTCCGTTTAGCCCACCTAGTTTGATTTGTTTTAGCTCTATTCTTGGATTTAGGTTGTATATTGACTAATATACATGATCCAAGAGTCCATTTTACTATTTTATGGCATACGTTTCTAGAAATGTGTCTTTAGTGCATGGTTCATGAGCTGTCTCGATTTTGGGATATTACATACTTTTAAATGAGAAAAATTTATAATTAGATATATTCATCCTGGATTGGAGAAAATGGTATGAGTTTTAGTTGGAAGTTTTTTTGGCACTCATGTTGGTGTAGCTTGTGCTGGTGCAACTGGTGTTAGTGTTGCTAGTGTTGTTAATGAGTAGCTTCAATGTATGTCTGATGTAACAACTCTACCTACCAAATTTTTTTTTCAAATTATAGAAATTATGTCGTACTTAGAATTATTTATGGATTCATTCTTCATTGACTATTGTCACAATAGTACAACCTTAGATATTATCTCTTCTTAATTTGGTTTTCTGCAACTCTGTTTGTTACTATGAACATCTTTACTTACTAAAGAACAATCTTAATTTTCCTTGTATGCATTTTAGCTAATTTAACTGTTAACGAATGTATACATTTATATTCTTATTTCCTATCCTAATAAGATTAGAAATTTTTTAGTTTATGTTCTTTAAATCTAATTTTGCCTTATATATATATATATGATTTTTCCCTTAGTAATTCAATATATACAACATTGTTTATAGGCCATCCTAATATGTATACACATTGCTAATATGTAAAGTTATTTAGGACCATTTTGTCATGTGTGTGTGTGTGTGTGTGTGTGTGTGTGTGTGTTTGTGTGTGTCTATTTATATATAGTTACACTTAAGGTAAGGTTATATACCATATGTAAAGTATTTTAACCATGTTGATGTAGATTCTCCGTATATTAATTTACAATATTTTATAATAATACCTCCATCCATATTATTCTTACCTAATACATAGTTATCATTTCATTCTCTTCGCATAAAATATATATACTCAATTCACCTAAGGTATAGATCCATACCTTTACTAACTATTTGAATAATACATATGTGACACATTGTAATAATTCAAATTTTGAGCTTGACAATTGTAGGTTGTGTTACTCTTTTCCTACCAACCATTTTCATTACCTCCTTTAACAATTTACCTACCCATACCCATCATTCAATTCATATTTATTGGAAAAATAGTAATTTATATTTTTGATTCACTACATATGGATATTATTTTTGAATGTAATTGAATGCAAATATCTCTATGTTTTATCACACATATATATCATCTTTATTATATCCCTTACAACATCCTCATTAACTCAACCTTATGCATTGTTCCATATGCATTTTAATAATTAGATAACTAGGTTTAACCACATTCCCAATGTATTGGATTGGAAACCATAATTGTTATTAACTGTCAAATGTTTTCATTTCTACAATTAAGTGCAATACCTTGGGTTTTGAATGCTTTGTACATGAATTTAATTCACCTCGAGAGACATTAGTATTCATTGTACCTAACTTCTTAGTTTCCCCAAAAATTTAACCTTGGTACCTATGACGCTTGAGTATCATATGGGCATATGTATGAATTGGAAAGTTGTAGGGTGGATATACCTCGGCTCTTAATGGTGTAGATCTACTCTTCTTCCCTCCAAGTTGAATTGACTGTGGCTAGGGTTTTCATTTATTCTTTCAATTTTTCATTTGTGCCCAAAACTTACAGTGATCCTGCTCCTGTACATTCGTCAGATTTTGGGTTCATAATATGGAAACCAATTTAGATGTGAAATATAATCTTCCTTCGAATTTGTAGGGATGACATATGCTTCAAATATGCTCAGGAAATCGGTATGGTTTCCAATTTTCATTTTCATTTCAACATTTTTGGAATCAGTATGTGTGTCTTATCGATGTGATGCAAAACGATCGTTATGGACTTTTATTTTAGTTGTTATGAAATCAATCCTTTTTCTCATTCTACTTATATACTTAATTTTTCTCTTTGATGCAAGTTTCGGAAATTTTTTAACTTCCCCACATACTTACTTGAGCTGCTCAGGTATTTTACTTATGGCCAGACATAGATAAAATAAATATATATGTTCCTATGCAATTTATCAATTTTCTCGGTATTTTGAAACTAAGTAGGGATTTAGTTATCTAAATGATAAATTTTAGTTTATTACGTTGTTATTCTGGTTAATGTATACCATCCGATTTCTGAAAATTTTCAATATGGATTGTTTGCATATACCTTTAATAATTTAATTTGAGTGATTGAATGATTTTCCCCAATTCACTTTTTCTCCTTCTAGGGAGAAATATTTTTTCACTGTGATTATTTTATTTAGCATTGTACCATGAATTTATTGCCGCAATTTCTATTATATTTGGGTTTTTTCATTCTCAGATAATTTTATTCCATTCATATAGAAATTCATTTCGAATCTTGGCACAGGGTTTTCCCAAATTGATTTGACTTCTCTTCTGAATTATGAAGGATTTTATCATTATGTTTGAAAGTTTTTTGTTAGATGTTTCAATAAATTTTTACCTAAATCTATTTAACCCTACACTAAAAAAAACGATATTTCCTGGAATTAATTTATGTCCATTTTTGTTGGGTTTTTGGATTTAAACTTTTAAATTATTCTCATTTACAGAGATAGCTTGTTTCTAGATTAATGCATCGTTCCCCATTTTCATTTCTCGTATGTGAACCGGGTGTTTCCAATTCCCCACTTCTCCCATGTATGAGTATTTTAATTAACCACAATCGATTTGGCTAACTGTAAAACGTTCTTCCCTCACAGTATCTCGTTCTTTTATTTGACTGTAACAATTTCTTAATGCATTTTGATCTCAATTTGAAATAATCTTTTTATAATTTATAAGAATTTAATTTCTTTCAAGACGGTATCCTCGTTTTTTTAATCGATTACTTCATATTTTACCTCCATGTAGCTTTGATAGATGTTTATTAATTTTATTTTGAACCTTAACTAAGAATTTAAATTTAAATTAAATTCATATTTATGCACAGTCTTTACAATGTTAGTTAAATTCTTAGCCTTAATATATATTTAATTCGATTTATTTGCAACTTTGGTTTTGCCTGAAGACAAATATGTGATAGTTTGTCTTTTTAAATTAATTATTTCTTCTCTTCATGCATGTATCCCATAGTTCTATAGCTATGGTAAATTCTACCATATCTTAGTTTAATATTTTTATACCACACTTCTTTAAAATATCCAGAGTATAATTCATATTTTTATTTCTTGTAACAATATAATATTCTGAATTGAATTTTGTTTTATAAATTCGTCAGAGTAATTTTTTTCCTTTAAATACTTTGATCCTGGAAAAACATCTTTTCCAGATTCGCAAAATTTCCTCAATTCTGCCTCAATACCCTATACTAGGTTACAATCCTCAGCATAGGTACTGATACTCAGCTGTAGATTTTTAATTAGTGAACCAACTCTGCATTTTAATTTATTAGAGTGTTTACATTTCTTCAATTCTTTTAATTTATTGAACTTAAAATTTCACTACTGTCATGTGGATGAGTAATTCCCCTCATTCTAATTCCTTAATACAGGTATAATTTGAAATATTAATTCTACTATAACTTGCCTATCTTTGTCAATTTCTTTTGTTCTGTTTGGTATTTTTCTAACACCTTTGTCTATATACTTGTGTACAACTAATTTATATTTCATTCAATATCACTTCATTTACTTCCATTTACAATCATAAGAACTAACGACACCTCTCGTATTCTTCAAGGTCGATCATCCAAGTTTATAGATTCCAAAAATCTATATACAATATTTACAAATATCAACTCTACACTTTGTAGTTAAATTATTAACTGGATGACTTTAAGTCAAGATTTAAATAAATTGTTATAATTTATATTTTTAATGGAATTATACAATGGTTGTATATTCACCTCTAGAAGAGTGATGTCCTATATGCAAATATTGTTTTATGAATTTTTTTAAACATTTTTATTTTCAGTACATATATGTCTCTGTATGTAAAAAATTACGTAGAATAAGAATCGTGTGTTTTAATTTTGAAAAATTATAATTTTGTAGACCTGTAATTTCATTATTATAGTTACAGTTTACCTTGAAACTATTTAGGCGTAATTCCAATATATTCTTATATTAGTAGAATATAATTTGTTTATATCTTCTATCCTTTTCCATTTCTTACAGTTATGATTATGGTTGATCTAGAGTGTGTTCTCTATATCTGAAATAAAATTCAAAATAGGGACCTAACAGCAGATTTAGACCCTTCCCTCAGGGTTTAGAGAGTTTTTATGTTGGTCAAAATATTTATTTTAGCCTATGTAACAATACAGAATAATTAACTATACTATATATAGTTAACAAATTGTTAAAGACATATGACAACTCTTTATTTCAGACTCAACAGACTACTAGACACAATTTATCAAATAAAATACATATATAAAACTTTCAACCATAGTTGATGAAATTCAACCATATCTAACTACATCATAATTACATAAAATATAACCACAATATAATATATAACCTCGCAGAATGTGCATACCAATCTAGTAAATATTATTTACCAGATAAGCTTGAGCTTAATCCACAACTCCCCTCGAGCAGAGACCAATTCTTAGACAGTGTAGAGAACCCCTTGTATAACTAGGAATAACATATTTAAGGTTGCTTTCCCTCATCATGTTTCCATAATTGCGTTTAGTTAATTTGGGATGTTGTTTTCCCTTAGCCTAGGCTTTACTTTTGTTTTTTCCACAAAATCTTCTTTAAAACTAGCTTTTCCACTTTCTAATTTTATTCTTACCTCTTCTTAGTAACTTTCCACTTTACTGACGCTTTTATAAGATATTTTTCTCCCATCTAATAAAATTTATTTTGTTTTATTTTTCTCCAAGGCTTTTTGGAGAATTTTGGGAATGCATTAGGAATCTAGTCTAACCTCATGGATTTTGACTTCGTGGTCTTAATTTACTCTGACTTTACGTCATGGTACTATTTCCACATTTATATATTAATTTCAACAATTAATATATTTACATACTTTATTTCTAAGGTCCCCCTAACCTTTATGTGTATTCTCTATTTATAGAACGTTGAAAATATGGATATTAAATAGTCCCCCTCTAAAGCAAAACACCATCTTCAGTGTTTTCCAATCTACCTGTTTCTTTCATTAACATGTAATCATTGTGTCTCTTTCATCATAAATTCCTACTCCCAAGTATCTTACTCAGGTGTGAATTATTTTTCAATACAACTCTAACTGCTATTGTTTTGTCTTGACGGGAGTTCCTTTCTTTTCCCCCCTGTATCACAATCCAATCAAGTGAGAAGATTCATGTACATAAATTTTCAATATTGAAATATGAAACTAAAAAAAATTTATATGATGAAGTAGAGTGATTTTATACTCTCACTCCTATCCTCATGGCCCCACAATTTTGAAGTGATTCTCAAAAAACTCTTCTACGTGCAATATCATATTTTTGAATTCTTGCATGATTATTTTGATGAGATGAATTTACCTAAGTACATTGGGGACTTCTATTTACAGTTGGTTACAACCTATTGTAGTACTTCTATTAATTGAGACAATTTCTCCTTCTGTTAACTCCAACTAAGTGGAGTGTGGCCAATTTTATTTTTCCATACTAGGTTTTTTACTTCTTTGTATCATTGAATATATGATACTTACATTTTGTACAGTTTATAATAGTACCAAAGTCTCTTCGATTATTATATTTTATCTGTGTCATACTTATATCGTATTTCTGCTAGTTTTTGTTTTGATGTCTCTTTCTGTCTAACTCTGTGAAGATAATAATTTGTACTGCAATTTTATTTTTCCCTCTTCTTCTCCCAGGCTTGATTTTCCCAAAAGTATATGTACTTTTCGTGTCTCTATTAGATAGATCCATTACGTGATTCTATGGAGTTAAAGATTTTTTTCTAAATCTTTTGATTGATGTGTTATTTATCAAAACAGAAGCGTGTTGTTTTTGTTAGAGTCTCCCTTCTTCCCACATTTTTTTTTCATGTTGTTACTTGGACTTGCTACTTAGTATTCCAAAATTAAATTCATTTTCTACTATATTTTTCTTCTATTATCAACTAGAGAAGGAATTTAATGTATCATCATGATCATGAAGTTATAATCTACCTTGTTGATTTTTCAATCATGTACTAAGATTGTCTTTTATCCCTCCTTCAAGGTGGTTTTTATCTTAATATACCCATATTTCTTGGATAAGCTCTCTCATGACATTCGGATGATATTTATCTCGTATTTTTCATAGGCACCTTAAAATTTCACACCTTTACTTGAAAAAATCAGTTTTGGTTGAATTATTATTCAATTTGAAGTCACTGAAATCTTACTTATTGAGGGTTTTTCAACAATGCTCCTTGCATTCGTTCTCCCACTTAAAATTTTCTACTATTATTTGTATGTCTCATAATTTAATGAATCTGTTTACTTTCAGATGTGGAAATTTTCCAACTTGGTTATTTTTCATTTCAATTCATTTACATATATGACATATTATCACTAAAATTATCTTTCTCTTGGTTATATTACCATGATTTTAGGTAATTTTTGCATCAGCATATTCCACTTCATATACTACTTAACTTTATTCACTTTTATTTGAATGTCAACTTTCAAATATCATGTAATTAATCCTTCCTCATTTTGCAGTGATATTTCTCTCAGTCTCTATATACAATTTTTTTCATTATATACCACCACTCTTTAGTTGAATCAACAACTTCGAGTGTAGTATTAATTTTCCGTTTTAGTTTTCTAACTAATTTTGCATTTAGCATTTCCACTCTTTTTTACCTTCTCATTTTTATGTAATGCAGAAATTCCTTTTTTCCATTTTATGACCCTAGTCAGAAATACTCCTTAACGATGGTATTGCTAGTGTCTCATTGGACTCAATTCAATTTAATATTATATCTTCTTGACTTATCGGCTATTCATTCTTAGATTTTTCATGTGAAACTCACATTGGTTTAGTTTTACTATATCAGAACATATTCTGTTAATACTCAGGTTAACTTTTTCAATTGTTTCAGTAAAATAATGTCCTTTAGTTTCATATATGTAGGACTATAACATGATTTTTGGACATCCAAAGGTTAATTTTTCAACCTTATAATGTACTTTTTCCAGTTCGTAAAACCATATTATAGACTTTTACTTCCTGGTTGATCAAATAATTCATCTATTTTTGCAAAAGTTATCCATTTATTGATATCTAATTGTCTTAAATGTCTAATTTTATAGACATCCAAAAGGTATCATCCTTCATTTTACCAATTAACCTTGTCGTTCCACTCCCGGAGACATTCTTGGTTTAATAAAATTCTTGTTCATCAGAATTATACCACTTGTAATTGAACTTTAAGTTATTACTAGTCAGCAGTATTCACCATATACATCCTTGAAATTTTTGCTAGACTTTATTTTCCGAATTTTATTTTTTCTTAACTATATATATGTCTCACAGTGACTCATTCTTGTTAGGTGTCCCAATTACCAAACTTGGGCCACATAATTTGATAGCTTTTTCCTCGTTATCCTTTCTTGCTGAAATGTAATTATATGTTTAATGGTAATTAGCTTATTTTACTGTACAGATTTTTCCTATATAATTAGTGCAAGTACCAACTTTTCCAACAATTCCCTATTGCTCTATGTAGATCCATTTAATTCCTTCCTACTAGAAGATCATACAAATATATATATGTAATGTTGGAATTATATACCATTTCTCCTTAATTTGTTAGATAATCTATTCACTTTATCATTGACCTTCTATTTTTTTCCTGAAATTTCCTATACCACGTAAGAGTAGTTACAATTTTCTAGTTTCAATTCACCTTTTTCCACTATATTCAGGATGATATACTTTAAAATTTTGTACTGAATCAAGTAAAGAAACCACATATTTGTTAGAGTGTGTACCTACAATTTCAATAATTGCTAACTGATTTTTAGTTTGTCGGTCTCTTGCTTCCACTAGATTTTCAATTGAGCTATCCAGTCATTTTTATGGTTGGTAACAAAGTCATGTTTTTTGAACAACTATTTATAATTATCAATTTCAATTATGTCTTTTGAGATGTGGTTTTGACAGTTAATAATTCACTATACATTGGCCTTTTTTCCTCTGATATACGACACATATCGAAGAATTTTTTGTGGACTTCATCACAATTTCTGATATAGCGATTTGGCCCACTTTAACTTATACCTTTTTGGTTTCTTTCACTGAAATGTGACTTTACCTTGCCATTGGTAATCCATAACTATTATTTTTAGATTTCTTCCATATTCATATAATTGGAAGTAACCTTGTTTAGGAGTTAGGTTTCCGCTTCATTTTCCATTTCTTATTTAAGGACTAGAGATTTAATTTCAGAATTCTTCCTGCCACTCCCTTTTCTTCTGCTCTTTATGCATATTTTTCCCCACACTCAGACCTCTTTGAGCTAGGTTCTGTTTCCTTTGAAACTATAATTGTAGGTAATTTATTTATCAACTTCTTTTGTTCAATGCTGCAACAACCGTTCATAATTAGTTTGTAAATGAATTAGTTATTGTTGAAATGTTAATTTTAGCATTTTTTTATTTAGATCCGGTAGGGCCCCTCCCCTTCCTAGTTCTACTTACAATTTTTCTCTGTCTGCCATAACAACAACTGTATTTTTTTTACGCTGATTCCTGCGCTAATTTTTCTTCATAAAAATTAGAAATCATAAATAAAATTTAAAATAAATTTGACAGCAAAATTTTATTCTTCCTGTGTTACGACCCATAAGCCCAGAGTTTTAACTTGGGCTTTGATAACGTTTGTAGCCACTCTACCTACCCAAATTTTTTTTCTCATTATAGACATTTTTTCATACTCAGAATTATTTATTGATTCATTATTCATCGACTATTGTCGCAATAGTATAATCTTAGATATTATCTCTTCTTAATTTGGTTTTCTGCAACTCCATTTGTTACTATGAACATCTTTGCTTACTAAAGAACAATTTTAACTTGGCTTGTATTCATTTTTGTTAATTTGGCTGGTAACAAATGTATACATTTCTATTCTTATTTCATATCCTCATGGGGTTAGAGCTGTTATCCTTTATGTTGTTTAAATATACTTTGGCCTCATATATATATAATTTTTCCCTGTAATGTCCCTAATTTCTCTTTTTTTATTAGACAGTTGAACAGTCGTAAATGGTAAAGTGGACCCAAAGGAAAAAATTTATTGTGGACATATTTTATTATTTTAAATTAATAAAACAAAAATGGAATTAATTGTGCAAAGACTAGAGTATGATTAGAGATTAGGAATCCAAATCCATGAGGATGGATAAGGTTCCTAAGACTTTCCCAGTTCTCTAAAAATCCTTGGAGAAAATAAATTAGATATTGAATTTTAGATTGAGGATAAAAATCTAAAAGGATACCCCAGTAAAGAGGAATGTTACTGGGAAGAGGTGGAATAAAACTAGAAAGAGGAAAAGCTAGTTTTAAAGTACTTTTATGGAAGAAACAAAAGGAAAGCCTAGGAAAAAAGGAAAACATCATCCTAATTGACTCGACGTAGTTATGGAAACAAGATGATGGGAAAGAAGGCTTAAATAAGCAAATTATAGGTAGACAAGAGGTTGTCTATTGCTGGAAGATTGCATCTCTGCTCAAGGAGAGTTGTGGAGAAAGAGCTCATGGGTTGGATGGAAACTAGTCTACCATAATTGGTATGCACAATTTAATTCATTTTAACTTATAGTTGTATTATTATAGTGAAGTTAGTTAGTGGTAAAGAATTAGCTAAATATGTTCATAATCATATTCTATATATGAAAATAATGTTAAAATTTCTAAGTGGTTGTGTAGTGGTAGATACGTGCATTTAACATAATAGTCTATAATAAATATAGCATCAATCTGTATTGTTTCACAAATAATTGTCTGAAGAGCATCAACTCTTAGAATGTCTAAACCCTGATGTAGGTTTAAATCCGAGGTTAAGTGAATTATCAAAATTAATTACGCATAATATAAGTGCCTTAGCATTATTTTACAATTCATCAAATTCTGTGAATACAATAGTATATAATGAAAACAAGGATGTCTAAGAGTTAATGTGAATTTAGAGAATTCAAGTAAATTTTCTACTCTGGTAGAAACCAAATATTTTAATACTCTAACTGAGACATAATAAATTGTAATAATTTGAAGGAGGAGTTTAGAAAATTATTACTAGAATAGAAACATAGATTCTACGAAATGTATCATGTATGGACTATAAACATAACTTCAGTAAGGGAGAAAAGAGTATATTAAATATATTATTGAGTTATGTAAATTCAAGGATATAAATCCATATACATATAAAGTCCAATTCAAACTATGTCGAGCTAATTACACAAAATTGGGGAAATTTTGACCCATAAATCACAAAGTGTATAATCTCTTTGGAAATTATGCAAAGGTATCATAACAAAAATCCCTAAATGGGTTACTAGACTAACCTGAAAAGGTAAAATTCCAAAGTTATGAGTGGACATGGAATTTGATAGCAGAAGTGGTCAGGCTAAATAGGCTGCAGGGGTTAATTGCATAGAACAAGAAGAAAGAAATTAATTCTAGTATGAATTACAAATAATAAAATAAAGGGAAAGTAAATCAAATAAAAAAGGGTAAAGAATAATTACCTTACTCATAGTTAGATAAAATCCAATCTGTAATAAACCAAGAAAGTTAAGTTATTACATGAAATGATAAGATGGAAACAAATAATTAATAAATATTTGATTAAATTCGAGTCAATTCTTACCTTAAGTCCTCAATGGATTAACGAATAAAATTGGAGACCTGGGATTTTATATAATTCGTATACTAATTCAGAAAAACTAATTATTAGTACTATCTATGATAATAATCGCAATTCAACCTAGAAACATACCTACAAACAAAAGCCTTAAAAACAACGAGAAATCTTTATGGATGAGAATGACGAAATAAGTAGGACCATTGAATAGAGAGAACAAATTGATAATATTCCTCTAATCTCTCCCAAAATGATATATTATAATTATTCGAAACCTTCGAAAGGGAATTTAAAATCTCTTAAACCCCAACAAGCTACCAATTCTCATGTTTGAGATTTAATTCATTCTCAAAATATTATACACTCAACGTTGAGTTATGTGGGTGGAATGTCAACCAATTCCTCAGAGCCTTGAGGGTATTGATGAAGGTATGGGAGATAGTCCAATAACCAAAATTTAAATATTGAAATGCTCCAAAAAAGAGCATCGTAAAATGAGGAATAGAATCAATACTAAGGAAATACGAATTTACCTGTAACGTTGGAAGAGTGTTGTAATGACAAAAAATTTAAGAAATTCCGAACGCAGGAGAGAGAAGGGTTTCTATGGAGAACACCCTCACCTGAATATAATTAAAGAAAATGTATTGGAGATTAATATGGCTAAAGGAATAACTGAAACAATATCGATTACAATCTAAATTAGAATGAAGACATATTCCACAAATGGCAAGGGAATACATAAATGAAATTGGGGAATACACTTAAAAAGAAAATTTTAAACTTGGTGTTGTCATAAGAGCTTACCAGTCAAGGTTGCAGATAACCATATGACGTAGGACCAAAACCATTAAGAGAAGAATGAAGTGGGTTAGAGGAGGAACCCTCTCGTTAAGACTCGTAAAACAAATTGAATAAGTATAAGATTTCAGACGAGAATATAGAATTAAATTAAAAAAAAAATGATGAATACAAGACCTGTAAAGGAAATTACACCGAATATCAATTCAAACCTAAAAAAAGAAATACGTTTTACTGGAGTAGATTTATGATATTACTCTTTGCGTCGTAGACAAAATCCTCACCTCGACGCTGCGAGAAAGAGTTTCTCCTCTCAAGAGGAAACAAAATCTTTGGGAGCCGAGAAGAAAAATGCATAATAGGAAAATGAAATGCACAATAGAGATAGAAGGTTGAAAATATAGCCAAAGAAAACAAAACCAAATTAAAACTCTAAATCTAAATAAGATGAGATCTCCATTGTCCATGTGGAGGAGATACGACAATGGAGAAATTCATGTGTATTGAGGGTTCAAACACCAAGGGCATGAGCCATGTGACTATGGTGCTATACATTAAATGAAATATAATCCTGAGACCAAAATAAAATCCAGAAAGTTGATGTAATGTAATACGGAGACAGAGTCGCATTAATACCTTCGTAGTTGATAAATCGTTGCATATCTAGTGACCTGACTAGAGTCACTGACATGGAGAAGGCATAATAGTAGTTAACGTAGGTTAATACAATAGAATACTTAGATGTAAATTGATATGTTCATCGTGAACATAACCCTTAGCACGTGGACATCTAAATACCAACAAGATAAAATCAAACCAAGGTTTCATATGTAGTTATACTATGGGTCAAAGAGTGTGAATGCAATCTCCATAACAAGTTACGTAAAACCTTCATAAGGGTAAGGTTAATTCATAAGTTGAAAAGTGTGGTAGTAATAAATATGTAATGATATATAGCACTTGATACGATGCCCAAATGAAAAGGTAAGTTCGTTTATGAAGAGCTATATGTATATTAAAAAGGGGTAGAGGTAATATAATATAGATAGGTAGATTGTAATACCTTATATATGATATGGAATATAAATAAAATCATGAATGGGCGGTAGAAATTATAAATTGTGAATAGAGTTAGGAAAAATGTTAGTAGTAGTCAAGGGTGGGACTTAACTAGTAAACTACAATTTTCCATTAAAAATAAAGTGGGATTATTCCATCAACATGGAGTCTCATTGGAATTATGAAATTGGAATTTTAGTCCCAAAGAGTAGATGTCCAAATAATGAAAGAGGTATCATTATATAAATAATGATCAAAGGAAATATAAGTTAATAATTATTGAACGAGAATCTCACAACTAAATAGATTAAAATTATAGCAACTAAAATGTTGGAAGATAATATTCGTCAGAATGTGACAAACCATAGTAAGTCTATTGTATGTGAATAGTATGAATTCCATAAATAGGAAAAAAAATTGTTGGAAGCGGAGATGTTACATTCCCTTAGAAATTTAATATATACAACACTATTTATAGGCCATCCTAATATGTATACACATTTCCAATATGTAATGTTATTTAGGACCCTTTTGTCATGCATATATATATCTTATTACACTTAAGGTAAGGTTCTATACCATATGTAAAGTATTTTAACCATCTTGATGTAGTTTCTTTGTATATTAATTTATAATATTTTATAAGAATACCTCCATCCATATTATTCTTACCTAATATATAGCTATCATTTATTTCTCTTCGCATACAATATATATATACTCAATTAACCTCATGTATAGTTAATAACTTTTCGAATAATTCATATGTGAGACATTGTAATCTATTAGAATTTTTAGCTTGACAACTGTAGGTTGTTTTACACTTTTCCTACCGACCATTTTCATTACATCCTCTAATCATTTACTTACCCATACCCATAATTTAAGTCATATGCATTAGAAAACTTGTTATTTATATTTTTCATTCACTACTTATGGATATTTTTGAATTTAATTGAATTCATATATATCTATGTTTTATCACACATATATATCATGTTTATTATATCTCTTACAACATCCCCGTTAACTCAACCTTATGCACCATTCCATATGCATTTTAATAATTAGATTGAAGTAGGGTTAACCACATTCTCAATGTATTCTATTTGCAACCATAATTGGTATTAAACATAAAATGTTTTCATTTCTACAAATAAGTGCAATACATTGGGTTTTTAATTCTCTTCACATGAATTTAATTCACCTCGACAGACATTAGTATTCATTGTACTCAACTTCTCAGTTTCCCCACAATTTAACCTTGGTACCTCTGGCACTTGAATATCACATGGGCATATGTATGAATTGGACAGTTGTAGGGTGCATCTGCCTTGGTTTTTAACGGTGTAGATCTGGTCATATTCCTTACAAGTCGAATTGATTATGGCTATGATTTTAATTTATTTTTCAATTTTGCATGTGTGCCCAAAACTTACAGCGATCCTGCTGCTGTTCATTTGTGAATTCTCAAGTTTATAATATGGAAACCCCCTCAGATATGAAATATAATCTTCTGTCAAATTTCCAGGGATGCTCTATGCTTCAAATCTGATCAGGAAAATAATATGGTTTCCAATTTGTGTTTTCATTTCAATGTTTTTGGAATCAGTATGTGTTTGTTATCAATGCGATGCATAGAGATCATTTTGGACTTTTATTAAAATTGTTATGAAACTGAGCCTTTATCTCATCCTGCTTATATACTAAATTTTTCTCTTTGATATAGGTTATGGAACTTCGTTAACTTCCCCACGTACTTATTCAAGCTGCTCAGGTATTTTCTTTACAGCCAGATAGAGATAAGATAAATATCTCTGTTCCTACGCAATTTATCAATTTTCTCGGTATTTTGAAACTAAATAGGGATTCAATTCTCTAAATGAGAACTCCTAGTTTATTGTGTTGTTATTCTGGTTAATCTATACCATCCGGTTTCTAATTTTTTTCAATATGGATTGTTTGCATACTCTAATAATTTAATTTTACGAATTAAATGATTTTCCCCAATTCGCTTTTTTTCTTCTAGGGAGAAATAATTTTTCCTGATGGTTATTTTATTTAGCACTGTACCATGTATTTATTGTTGCAATTTCTATTGTATTTGGGTTTTATCATTCTCAGAGAATTTTATTCCATCTGTATAGAAATTTTTTTCGAATGCTAGCACAGGATTTTCCCAAATCGATTTGACTTCTATTCTGAAGGATGAATTATTTTATCCTTACTTTTGGAAGTTCCTATTAGATGTTAGAATAGATTTTTACCCAAATCTAGCTAACCCTCCACTTCAGAAAATTGATATTTTTGGAATTAATTTATGCCCATTGTTTCTGTGTTTTTAGATTTAAAATTTAAAATTGTTATTATTAACACAACCAACTTGTTTCTATATTAATGCACCATTCCCCATTTTCATTTCTCATATGTGAACTTGGTGTTTCTAATTCCCCACTTCTCCCCTATATGAGTCCTTTAATTAACCGTAATCGATTTGGCTAATTGTAAAACGTTCTTCCCTCAATGTATCTCGTTCTTTTATTTGATTGTATCAATTTCTTAATTCATTTAGATTTCAATTCGAATTACTCTCTTTCGACTTTATAATAATTGAATTTCCTTCAAGAGGGTATCCTAGTTTTTTCATCGACTACTTCAGATTTTACCTCCCTCTAGATTTGATACAGGTTTATTAATTGTCTTTTCAAACTTAACTAAGAATTTAAATTTAAATTAAATTCCTATTTATGCATAGTATGTACAATGTTAATTACTTTCTCAGCCTCAATATATATTTAATGCAATCTATTACAACTTTGGTTTTGCGTGAAGACAAATGTGTGACAATTTGTCTTTTTAAATTAATTATTTCTTCGGTTTATGAACATATCCCCTAGTTCTATGGCTATGGTAAAATTATGTCATTTCTTAGTTTAATATTTTTATACTACACTTCTATAAAATATCCATAGTATAACTCATATTTTGATCTCTTCTAAAAAATTAATATTCTGAATTGAATTTCCTTTTATAAATTCCTCAGAATATTTTTTTCATTTTTATACTTTGATCCTGGAAAACCCTCTTTTCTTGATTCACAAAATTTGCTCAATTCTACTTCGATACCCTATAGGAGGATACAATCCTCCTCATATGTACTAATACTCAGCTCTACATTTTTAATTAGTGAACCAGTTTTGCATTTTAATTTATTACAGTGTTCACATTTATTCAATTCTTTTAATTTATTGAACGTAATATTTCACTACTCTCATGTGCAAGAGGAATTCCCCTCATTCCAGTTCCTTAATACAGGTAAAATTTGAAATATCAATTCTATTATAGCTTGTCTATTTTTGTCAATTTCCTTTCTTCTGTTTGGTATTTTTTTAACACCTTTGTATATATACTTATGTACAGGTAATTTATATTTCATTCAATATCACTTTAGTTACTTCCATTGACAATTAGAAGAACCGACGGCACCTCTCATGTTCTTCCAGGTCGTTCATCCAAGTATATAGATTCCAAAAATTTATATTCAACATTTACAAGTATCAACTCTACACTACGTAGTTAAATTATTAACCGGATGACTTTAAGTCAAGATGTAAATAAACTATTTTAATTTATATTTTTAAATAAAGTATACAATGGTTGTATATTCACCTCTAGAAAAGTGATGTCCTATATGTAAATAATGTTATATGAATTATTTGAAACATATTTCTTTTCAGTACATATATGTCTCTATATGTAACAAAGTACACAGAATAAGAATTATGTGTTTTAATTTTGAAATATGTTAATTTCGTAGACCTATAATTTCACTATTATGGTTATAGTTTACCTTGAAACTATTTATGCAACATTCCAATATATTCTTATATGAATATAATATAAATTTTTTAGATCTTATATCTTTTTCCATTTTTTACATTTATGATTAGGGTTGATCTAAAGTGTGTTCTCTATATCTGAAATAAAATTTATAACAGCGACCTAACTACAGATTTAGACCCTTAGCTCAGGGTTTAGAGATTCTGTATGTTGGTCAAAATATTTATTTCAGTCTATGTAACCATACATAATAATTAAATATATTATCTATAGTTAAAATTCTATTAAATACATATGACAAATCTTTATTTCTGACTCAGCAGATTATTTCACATAACTTATCAAATAAAATACATATATAAAACTTTGAGTGATAGTTCATCAAATTCAACCATATCTAAATACATCATTATTCCATAGAATATAATGCAATATAAGACATAACCTCACAGAATGTGCATACCAATCTCATAAAGACTATTTTCCACCCAACCTTGAGCTTAACGCACAACTCCCCCTGTGCAGAGACCAATTTTTCCACAGTGTAGACAACCCCTTGTATAACTAGGAATAGATTATTTAAGCTTTCTTTCCCTCAAGATGTTTCCATAGTTGTGTCCAGTTAATTTGGGATGATGTTTTTCATTAGCCTAGGCTTTACTTTTGTTTTTTCCACAAAAGGTTCTTTAAAAGTAGCTTTTCCACTTTCTAATTTTATTCTTACCTCTTCTTAGTAACTTTCCAATTTACTTAGGATTTTATTAGATATTTTTCTCCCATCCAATAAAAATTATTTTACTTTATTTTTCTCCAAGGATTTTTGGATAATTTTGGGAAAGTCATAGGAATATAGTTCAACCTCATGGATTTTGACTTCCTGGTCTCAAATTACTTTGTCTTTACATCATGGTACTATTTCCACATTTATATATTAATTTACACAATTAATATATTTACATATTTTATTTCTAAGGTCCCCCTGACCTTTATGTGCATTCGCTATTTATATAACACCGAAAATAGAGTTAGATATTAGGTTGGATACCAAATGATGCATATTGGAATCGACCTACGTATGTTCCTTACATCACGGATTGAGTCTATTTCCCACACTATTTCTGAAGTGAATAGTTTAAGACCCATTTATATTATGCTATCCTTATATGAAAGTGCAACATGCAAATGGATTTTCAGTTTTCTTGAATTGTGGCATGTCGAGTACTATTTAGTGTTAAATTTTTTATAATGTTTGGATAAAAATGATTTCGTGGCAATGTGATGATGTTAAAAATTTTCTATATCCTAAAATGTTTGTTAAGATGTTATTGATACTATAATTTGTCCCTCCTTTTTTGTGGCATATATTGATATTTTGTTTCATTTACAAATGCTTCCAAAATTGTTAATCGGCCTATAAATAAATGTTGAAATCCAAAAATGAATACAAAAAATTAAAGAGATATGCATATTCCACATTTGAAAACTTTGATAAACATGTGTCAGTTGCAATGTTAATTATAGTTTCAATGTTCAGTTTTATAATTGCTAATATCTATTCCATTTATAATAGTAACATTTCGTAATTTGATTTTCAAACATACGATTTTTGATACCATATCTTGCTTGTGAAAATCTTACAATGAAAGCTTTCATTGTGCAGAAAAGGGTTATAATAGTTTTGGAATGCTTTTTTTTAGCTTAACATAAAATGGCAAAAACCATACAAAGATATAAAATGTTACTTAATTGACAAAGTTTTTTTAATATTACACAATACAAGTACAGTTTATGAATGTCAAATCACTAATATGGAAATGGTTGATGGAAAAACAAGTTTACATAATAAATGTCATGAATACATGTTAGTTCATCGAATACATGTCAAAAAGACTTGTATTTATTAGTAGGAAATATTTAGTTAACCAAAATAGAATCTGATATAGGTAAATAATTAAATAGTATCTTGTGAAATCTTTGAAGCATGAAAAATGTATCAATCATTAAATTTAATCATATCAATTGGACTATCTGAAATTGGAAATTAAGTAAAATGACTATGATTTAAATAAATCAATTTTACACTAGTGTTTTTTTTACAAAATATTGGGAAAATAAATATAAGAAAAATCGATGGCTATCACTGGTTAATGAACACCATTAAAATAGATAGTATTTAAATGTTCTTTTAGATATTAGATGTTAGTTCCAAACTTAAACTGCAATGATGTGAAGTCCTTTGCATATGCAGGCTCGGTGGAGGGGCTGAAAAAATACTGAATTAATTTCATTATGTTTCCTTATACGAAGTGTTGGGGTCTTGTGTTTTGATATATTGGCTAACCAAAAGACAACACAACATCAAAACCAATCTTTAGAGTTTCAGGATCTAGTCCTCCTATTCTCAGAAAGGGATGTCTCAAATTTTTTGCAAAGATATGTCTTGTTTGCTTTTAAGTAGAGATTTTAGACTAGTTATTAAGTTCAGGTGTTTGTTTGGTTTGTTTGTTTGGTTGGATTGGCACAACAGAACATGAAAGGTCTAGGTAGTATAGATAGAAAGAATAAGTCTCAGTTTCATTGGGAAATGGAGTCAAAATGAAGTTGGTAACGGGCTCATAAATGGATATGGAATATCAAAGGGAAAATCTAACTTGGCCACAGGATCCTTTAGTTTTTGTCAATGAGATGGACATTAATGACTTGCAAAGAGAGTTTGAATTCTCAACAAAGGAAACTTAAAAAAATAACTTGAACAATAAAGAGGTATTTGATAGACAGGGTTAACCATGAATTCTACAAACCACACTTTAAGCAAATAATGATTTCAAGAAAACTTTCAAAATGAAATCTAAGATTCAGGAGCACATCCTATTTCCTTAAATATTTTATTTCAAAGGATCTAGAAAACATGAAATATTCACTGATAATTGCAGTCATAGAAGAGGGAACACCTAACACATCTATGATCACAACTATAAAGACCTTTAAAACAATTATTCAAGCAGGGACAAAGGGTATGATCGAAACAGACCTCCTTGGCTAACTGTAAACAATGGTACTTCAAAGGGAGACTTCAAAAATAGTTTTCAAGTGGTAGCAGATAAGCAGGGAAAACCATAAATCATGTTGGAACCAACTATTTGAACTATTAGAGAAATAAACAAGCATGAGGACTAAAGAGAAATATTAAAGACTCTAAAATACCTCAGCAGAAGAAAACATAAAACAATGAAGGATAAACAGGTCTAAGGTGCTTTCAGGAGTCATTTCTTAGCCTAAACGTTTCATCCTAATGTAGTAAGAATTTATGAAACATAATGAAAACAGGAAAAACAATAGACAGTTCAGAATACATCACCAATAGCCAAGCTCAAGGATCCAATGATAGAGCCTTCTCAAGAACAAGCATGTCAAAACATAATCCAGCTTCTACGACTTCAATTTATTCCTCAACTTCAGACAGACTATGTATTATTTTAAAGAGTTCCAATGTTACAACTAGTGACCAACCAACGCTTTACAATCTACTGCTCAAGGAGATTTTATAAGAAAATGAGGAGGTGGAAGAGTTCCTAGGGTTGAAGTTTAATTAATTCCATACTAAATGCAACTCCTAGCCTTGAAAACCATGCAACGCATAAGGCAAGAAGCATTCAATTATAACTCTGTTTTATTAACTCTGTTTCTACTTTTTAGGCTTAGTGGGTAAAAAGATTGACTTTTAGGATTTTTATTATCTTTTTAATAACTTTACTGACAGTTTCAAATATCTTCCTTTTTTTGTGATAAATGTCATCTGCCTTAGTCTTTAATGTTGCTGGATGAGATTTGATCTGGGTATTCCTTTGAGGCAGAGAGGCTACAGGTGGAAACTCTGGTAGTTGTGGACTCAATTAGCCCCTTTCATGTGTCATCCGAGTTTTCTTTTGGATCGGTCTTCATTTATGGATTAGACCGTTGTTTCCTTTACACTATGCTTAGAGCCTTTAATCTTTAGATTACACTTTGATCCTTCAATTGACTGATGCTTATTGTGTTTTTTTGCTTTGCAGGTGTGTAGAAGGTTTGTTGGAGTTTTTGTTCAGAAAACTGATAATCATGACTTATCGATTCCCTAAAAACGTGTAATTAGAACTCACAATACCTTTGAAATTGTATCAAGGGCCATGAGGATCGTCATCCTTGGCCCATAACATTGTAATCATTTGCGGGAGGGTTTTACCCTTTAATTTATAAAACCTGCATAAAACAAACAATCGTTATTTAAATACTACGAATTATGGGTTTGACTGCTTAGGAGGGTTTTTGAAGGTGGTTCGGAGCTGTGAGGATGGAGGAATGCAGTTGTAGAAGGAGAAAAAACCGTGGCATAAAATAAAATAGGGTTTAAACTTGAATTAGGGCGCGAATTGAGGAAAGGTGGTTTTGGGAAAACCGGAAGTGGTTTTTGAGCAGCATTTGTGGGGTTAAGCAATATTGCCAAAAAAACCCGATATGATACATCGCTTGACACGTGGAAAATGAAAACCGTGTATTTTGTGCGGAAGTAGCGAGGTGTAGGGAGGTCCAAAAAATTGCGCAAAATTGATCATTGTCCATCAGATGCTCGTCGGGAGATCGAACGGCGCAGATAAAACATGATGGGGAGAAAGCTGCACAGAGGATGTATGGTGGGACATAGGGCTCGATGGCGCTAGATGGAACTGTGGCCGTTGATTTGGTGGAAGGAGTGTAGATCAACAGTTATCATTGAGCGCGAAAACTCAATAGTCCTGAGGGAAAATTAGAGTGGGTCCGACAATGCGTCAGCAAATTTGTCACGGGGTGGATGGGCCAAAAGATTATCGGGTTCAGTCCCGATAATCAGATCACCTGAATGGATGGTTGAGATTAAAAGATGGGGTGGGTTATTTTAACGGAGGAAAAGGTAAGGCATGATGGATGGGTGGAAAGTGGATAACCTGATGGTCGTTGATCTGCAGAGATCAACGGTCTAAATTCGTTTAAATCATAATGTCGGGGTAATGAAAAACAAAGGAAGGAAAGGTTCGGAAGAAGGTTTTTAGGCCTTTAAGCGCCTGATTGTGGGACTAAAGGAATATGATGTGGAGTGTAAGGTCCCACCTTAACTACCATAATTATTATAGAGAAATATTATATTAAATCAAAATGTGATATATTTTTAATTTTAATTTTTATTTATTATTTATTTATTTATTATTATTATTATTTATTTATTTATTTATTTTTATAGAAGTTATTGGTGTCCTTTACACTACACCCTAAATTCTACCAACTTATCTTCAAAGCTACAAAGTTCAAGGTTTATCAAGATCCAAAAAAATACAACCATAATACTTGCTTCTCAAGACTAAAATCACTTCTAAAATATAAATTATTTAGTGGGATGAATAAATGTCAACCTTTATGATCCACAATTTACAATAAGCTAATTGTTAATTCCGTAGTAATTAAATGTGTTCAAGAGTGACTAATAACATGCTTATGAATTTTTTTCTTAAAAGGATAATTTAAATCATATAGAGTTGGCACCCCATAATTAGGAATTCATATGTGAGTTGATATTGTAGCAAATTACTTACTGCTATTTTGACTTTTCAGAAAGACCCTTTAACTCAATGAGTTATTACACTACAAATACCTTGATTGCAAATCTTAAATTAACTTAAGCTTTTTGTTTTATGGACGGTTCATAAACGTAATTAGATGCAACCATTGAACATTATGAAAACCAGTTTACAAGTATGAAATGTACAACCATTGAGGCATTTTTTCAAACACTTACAACCATTATCTCTTTAAGGTGTTTTCACAACAATTAGCTAACATGAATCCAAAGTTACATGACTTCATTTTTTTGTAAGTAGTGTCAATAATTGAACTTAAGATATTAGTAGACTATCAGCCATATTCATTGTTGAATCTATACCAATGAATATAAATATTTAGAAATTTCAAACATAGCTCACAATGTTGTAAGTTACAGCCATCGAGGAATTTTGACAAATAGTTGGCAGTCATAAAACAAGTTGCCATAAGGTTATTTAAATTTTCAAATTATTAGCCATTTATACTTTATGAACAATTTCCAAGTGGTTAGCCTATATCAGATTCATCACTATAAATTATCAAGAAGTTCTAATATAAAAATAACCAAATAGAAAAACAAAACAACAGGCGGTTCTATATGCAACAACAAATATGCAAAATAGAGCAGATTTGGGAATCGATGTCCGAATCGTTGATTTTTGAAATAAAAGTTGGGGCGAAATGGCCTATGGGTACGGATACCCCCTGAAGTGGAGCTGAGTCGCAACAAGGATGCACAGAAATGCGATTCTTGAAAGCAACAACTACCCAAGAATCCTACAATCTCATTTATGACTTCTATCAAACACATAGTATGAAAAATTATCTAGAGCTGTAAAAAGAGGAGGAGAACATAAATTAAGCCATTAAAACTTTTTCATCCAATTCATGACAGCCTACAAGATTCATCCATTAGGACTTTCTTTCAATCGATTCAACATAATACAAGAAAATACTTCAACAATCATTACGAAATTTCCTCACATTTGATCTGCAACACTTCATATACATGTAAGTTTCAGCAAACAACCAAACATGCAAAAGCTTATGAAATAAACAGAAAAAACTCATAATATAATTTGACCCACATACCTGACAGTGAATTTGTACAACTCCAAGAGGATGGATGTATACTCCAGCTCCAATAAGAGTATGCTCCAATGCCAATATCCTTACCAACTCATCATGAACCACCTGGTTTTCCTCCCAACCATATCCAAGAAGAACTTATCCCCCTGGAACCCATGAGCTGCAAAAGCTCACAACCAGTACCACAATACAACAGTAGTGAGAGATATGCAAGGAAACTTAGGAAGATAGTTTTCACTTCCTCTAAATACCACTCATGTTCAAGCTCAATAGACACTTAGTAGATTAGTTAGGAATCCAGATTTGTTTTGGAAGAAATTGGATGCTCTCCATATCTCTCACAACCTTCCTCAAGTCTCTTCCACTCTTGGCATCACCCTCCTTCCCCATGTGAGAATACATGAGACTCATATATAGGAGGAGAAACCAATTCTTGTCATAAAGGAGAAGTAATATGCATGCATTTTATTCCATTTAGAGGAGTGTAACATGCCATTAAGGAGAGGTATGCATGCCTTATTTAAGGAGAGTGTAACATATGCATTAAAGTGAGTGTAAGAGGAATATTTTATGACATATATTTAATGAGTGTAAGAGGAATATGCCATTCATTGATGAGTGCATAAAAGAGAGTGCAATGTAATATTTAAAATAGAGAGAGTTACATAGAGCCATGAGAGTCATGAAGGAGAGAGGTGTGAAGTGATTGAGGAGATATAATTCCCTTTTAATAATAATATCATAGTCTCATAAAAGATAATAATAATATTAATAATATTAATAATATTGAGGATTAAGTCAAGATTGAACTATTACAATTGATTAATCATAATTTAAGTGATTTTCCTTGAAGTATACTTGTTTACCCATTGATTGGAGGTGATTTACTATTTTTGGAAAGTCATACTTGAAATGGTAGACATGACTTTCTATTTTTAGAAAGTCACTCCAAAATTGTTAGGAATGAGATTATTAGGGAAATTCATCTATGATTTTCCCATGAGTGGTATTTTTCTTCTAGATAATAGGGATTCTGCACCCCTATTGTATGCATCTTGTGCCTTAGTAGATTAAGGACTTCGCGCCCTGATCTACTCTAAAGATCCAAGATTCCACACCTTGATCTTTTAAATATTTAGGACTCCGCGCCCCAAACATTTCATTATAGATTCAAGACTCTGTGTCTTTATATTTCATGGATTTAGGACTCTATGTCCTAATCCTTTTATCATATATCCAAGACTCCGTGTCTTTATATTTCATGGATTTAGGACTCCGCGCCCTAATTTCCATGGCTTCTCATCTACTGTTCTTTGAAACTCCGCGTTTCTCGTTATGATACTGATTGTGAGCTTTTACCCATTTGATGGTTCTTTGATAAGGCCTTTTTCAAAGACCTGAATACATCACAATCTCATAGATCAAAGGAATCATATGAATTTCATAATGAAATTAACTTAACCTCGTCTTACCATGAATGGTGCATGAATTCCACAGTCATTTGGGTTTTGAAGAAATGACTTCCACAGTCATTTATCCTTTTTGGAAAATGATCAAGTCCCCTACCACATCCTGCTTAGTACAATGTTAGACATATATATAATCATGCAAGTCATGTATCATGCATAAATCATAATTTAACCATTTTTTTTCACATAACCATGAGCATCCATGGGTCTATGTGTCTCAATCCAGGTTCTCCATCCATATCATACACTTGATACACAAGTTAGATGAAAAAATAGAGACATATGCATAACATCATATAAAACACATAATCAAATATACCACACATAAGGGAAAATACAACTATATAAAACATTTTTCCAAAACCAATGGTCAGTCTTCCATACATAAACTATGGATATAAAACATTGTTACCCAATATAGTGATCACTATGACATGCATAAACATAAAGAGGAAATACAATCGTGTATATAAAATGTTATTCCTCAATATAGTGATCAATATTTCATATATATATATATATAACTCATAAAAATTAACCCTTAATAGGAGTGACAAAAATATACTAGGAAAAATAGGACACTACATACTCCCCCTCTTATAGTAAACTTGGCTCGAAGTTTTATTAAACAAAAATGGAAATCCAGACGCATAGAAGATGCGTCTTCCCAAGTGGAAAAACTAGGACTGTACGGGTCCCATTGGACCTTTACTTGGTCCACCATACAACGTCTAAGTTATCGAGTGCGATGGTCCAAAATGAAAATTGGCTCTGCCTTCAGATTCCCCTCACCTTTTACCTGTAATTGATGCCAATCTAAAATGTGAGAAGGATCATGAACATACTTACGCAACACTGAAATATGAAATACATCATGCATGCGATGAAAAACTGGTGGTAGAGCAAGACGATATGCCACAGGTCCTATCCTTTCGATGATCTCAAAAGACCCAACAAAACAAGGAGAGAGCTTAGATCCTTTCCCAAATCTAATAGAGCTTTTCTGAGGTTTTACTTGAAGAAAAACAAATTCCCCCTCTTTAAAACTACGATCCATTCTATGCATATCAGCATAGCTCTTCTATCTATCTTGTGCCTCCTTTAATCTTTGTCTTATACAACACACCTGTTCTTCCATTTCTTGAAGAATTTCAGGACCTACAAAGATTTTGTCCTCTAATCTATCCCAACTTAAAGGTGTTCTACATGGTCTTCCATACAATAGCTCGTAAGGGGAAATACCAAGAGATCGGTGATAACTGTTATTGTAAGCAAACTCCACAAGAGGAAGATAATCTTCCCACTTAGGTTGTTGATCCATTGCATACATTCTAAGCATGTCCTCCAACACTTGATTTACTCGTTCAGTTTTACCATCAGTTTATGGATGATAAGCTGTACTGAAATTTAATTGTGTCTAAAGAGCTCCCTGGAAATTAGTCCAAATTCTTCCTGTGAATATAGAGCCCCTGTCTGATATGATTTTCTTTGGAAAACCATGAATTCTAATGATCTCCTTTATAAATACTTGTTCTATTTCAGCTTCTTTGTATGTATCTCTAACAGGTATAAAATGGGCACTCTTAGTAAGCTTATCCACCACCACCAAAATGGAGTTGTACCTTTTGGTTGTTTCAGGTAATTCAACAATAAACTCCATAGATATTTCTTCCCATTTGGACTCAGGAATGTTATGCGGCTGCAACAATCCTGTTGGATGACCATGCTCTGCTTTAACTAGCTAACATTCCAAACACTTTGCCACAAAATTTGCTACATCCTTCTTCATGCTTGTCCAAAAGAAAATTTTCTTTAAATCAACATACGTCTTTTAGACTCCCGGGCGAGCCATATATATTGCAAGGTGAGCTTCTTGAAAAATGAACTCACGAAGCCCATCTTGATCTGGGACTGCAATTATTTGCATAAGTCTCACCATTCCATCATCATCATAAGAATAGCCTTCTACCTTGATTTTCTTAGCCTCTTCCCCACAAAGAGAAACTTTAAACTCCTTACAACAACTATATACATCTTGTGCCCTCAAGATGCGCTCCCGTAAATCAATATTCAGTGGAATTACTGAAAATATGCGTGGCCTTCGACTAAGTGCGTCAGCTACTTTGTTCAATGTACCCTTGATGTAAGTTATTTCAAAATCATATTCACTTAGGAGTTCTAACCACCTTCTTTGTCTAGCATTAAGATCACTTTGAGTAAATATATGTTTCAAACCTCTATGATCTATTTTCAATTCAAATTTCTTTCCCACCAGATAATGTCGCCAAAGTCGCAAGGCAAGAACTATGGCTGCTAGTTCCAGATCATGGGTTGCATAGTTTTCTTCACGAGGCCTTAACTTCCTAGAGGAATATGCAATCACTCTACCCTCATGTGATAAAATGGAACCCAATCCACCTTTTGATGCATCTATACATACTATAAATGGTCTATCCATATCTGGAACCTTCAGTATCGGAGTTGTATTCAAACATTGGTTGAGCTTGGAAAAATCTTGCTCACACTCACCTCCCCACTTAAATCGCACTCCCTTCCGAAGCAACGAAGTGATGGGGCTGGCTATTTTTTAAAACCCTTCAACAAATCTCCAATAGTATCCTGCTATACCCATGAAACGATGCACTTCATGTGCATTAGAGGGTGTTGGCCATCCTGAAATTGCATCGATCTTTGCTGGGTCAACTGAAATTCCTTCACTGGAGATAATGTGTCCAAGATAATGGATCTTTGACTGAAAAAAATAGCATTTGGACATTTTTTCATAAAGCTTATTTTCTCTTAAGCATTGAAATACCACACTTAGGTGTTTCTCATGCTCTTTAGGGGAATTTGAATAGATTAGGATGTCATCAAGGAACGCTTGTACAAATTTGTCCAAGTACTTCTGAAATACACCATTCATTAGACTCATAAAAACTCTTGGGGAATTAGATAACCCAAAGGGAACAACCATGAACTCATAATGACCAAAACGAGTTCGAAAAGTAGTTTTGGAAATATCCTCTTCTTAACTTTAAGCTGATGATATCTTGATCGAAGATCGATCTTGGAGAATATAGTGGCTCCCTTCATTTGATCAAATAGATCATCAATGTGAGGCAAAGGATATTTATTTCGAATAGTTACTCAATTCAATTGCCTGTAATCAACACATAGCTGAAGGGATCCATCCTTCTTCTTTACAAATATCACAGGAGCTCCCCAAGGTGAAACACTAGGTCTAATCATACCCCAATCCAATACCTCTTGAAGTTGAACTTGCAACTCACGAAGTTCAACAATAGACACTTGGTAGGGAGCTTTGGATATAGGTTCAGTACTAAGCTTTAGCTCAATGGAGAATTCAATCTCACGCTTTGGAGGTAAACCAGGAAAATCCTCTGGGAAGACATCAGAAAATTCTGAAAGGAACGGATATTGTTCAAAGGACGAAAGTTGTCCCTCATTTAAAGTCATTACAGCATACATTTGACATTTTTTTCTAAGACTTCGCTTCATCTGCAAGAATGAGATAAGTCTTAAGGAAACAAATTTTATTTTGCCATGGAGAACCATAGATTGACCCTCATCACTAAAAAAATGAAGGGTTTTGCTTCGACAATCAAGCACAGCCCAGCGGGATTCAAGCCAGTCCATCCCAATTATCGCATCATAGTGACCAAGTGGCGTCACATAGAGATTCACATGTGTGACACACACTCCTAGGTCTAAAGGGCACTCTTTCACTGAGCAGTCAACCTTTTGAGATTGTCCTGAGGCCATCTCAACTTGATCGAAATCATCTTTCTCTATTGCCACTAATTTACATTTCAATAAAGCATTAGGAGAAATAAAACTTTTAGTTGCACCAGGATCAATCAAAATAGTAACATCCATACCATTTAGCTTACTAGATGCTTCAAGTACCGTAGATTGATGCTTGACTTGGCAATTCTACAACACTGCATGAATCCTATGGGCCCTACCCATATCTCTAACAGTGGCTTTTTCTTACTCTGATTTTTATTCAGCCTTATTTATAGGGCAATCTCTCTCATAATGAGGTCCTCCACATGTCCAACATCCATTAGTGGGAGCATCTTCCATAAATTTTACCCTTTTATTAGGTGTTTCTTGACTGAGAGCACTACTTTGCTGAAGTTGTTGCCTTGAATTATTTCCTTGGTTCTTAAAAGTATGATTCTTTTGGAATCCCTGATGATGTGAACCACCTGACTTATGTATTACATATTGGCCACCCCTTCGAGGATGTTTCCCATGGAATGATAGATTTGTGGTTTTATCCTCGCCTTTTTTGCCCAATAATTCTTCCTCAGCTATAATTGCTTGTTGCACTACCTCATGCAATGTAGTAGGCCTCAAAATGTGCACCTTCTCCTTTATAATAGGATTCAACCCATACAAAAACTTGTTTACCTTGAGGGATTAAATATTTATATGGGTGGCATATCTAAGCAATTCCATGAATCGTGCCTCATATTCAAGGATTGTCTTAGTTCCTTGATTAAGATCATGGAACTCATTCAAATTCCTCTCCAAGTATTCAGCAGAAAGGTACTTTGCTCGAAATTGCTCTTGAAATCATTCCCATGTCAGGGTAGACATGGAGTAACCCAATTGGGACTCTAAGTTCCTCCACCATAATAGTGCACTCTCCTTAAGTTGGTAAATAGCTAACTTTTCCTTTTGGTTGCTAGAATAGTTCCGCAGCTCAAAACATAGGTGCATGTTTTCCAACCAAGCTTATGCTACCTCCACTTTCATGGTACCCTTAAAGACAGGAAGCTTAACTTTTTCCAACTCTCTATGTACATCTCCATCAGATGATATTTCTTGCCTTTCTACTTGAGATGAAGAACCAGGCACTGAAGAATTTCCCCCAGCCCTATTAATCAATACTTCAGTCATCTTTTGGAAAGATAACATCATATCCCTTACTTCCCTAATGGATATTTTTTCAGATTATTTG
Source organism: Pinus albicaulis (assembly GCA_034641835.2). Classification (NCBI taxonomy): domain Eukaryota; kingdom Viridiplantae; phylum Streptophyta; class Pinopsida; order Pinales; family Pinaceae; genus Pinus; species Pinus albicaulis. Next base: position 838,479,455 of record CM076572.1, read on the forward strand.
GTTTTGGGAGGTGGAGATGAGACTTCCTTCCTCCTCCTTGATGCTCTCTCCATGATTACGTAACATGACCAAAAAAATATCACGTAAGTAAATAAAGTACTTAGCTTTGATTATTAGCAAGCAAGCCCTAAGTCCTAGAGTTTTGAACTTGGCTTTGATACCATATGTAAGGTCCCACCTTACCTACCATAATTATTATAGAGAAATATTATATTAAATCAAAATGTGATATATATTTTTTTTCATTTATTTTTTTATAGAATTTAATGGTGTCCTTTACACTACACCCTAAATTCTACCAACTTATCTTCAAAGCTACAAAGTTCAAGGTTTATCAAGATCCAAAAAAATACAACCGTAATACTTGCTTCTCAAGACTAAAATAACCTTTAAAATATAAATTATGTAGTGGTATGAATAAATGTCAACCTTTATGAACCACAATTTAGAATAATCTAATTGTTAATTCTGTTGTAATTAAATGTGCTCAAGAGTGACTAATAACATGCTTATGAATTATTTTCTTAAAAGGATGATTTAAATTATATAGGGTTGGCATCCCATAATTAGGAATTCATATGTGACCTAATATTCCAACAAATTACTTACCGTAATTTTGACTTTTCAGCAAGACCCTTTAACTCAATGGAGTTATTACACTAGAAATACCTTGATTGCAAATCTTAAATTAAGTTAAGCCTTTTTGTTTTATGGACAGTTCATAAACGTAATTAGGTGCAACCATTGAACATTATGAAAACCAATTTACAAGTATGAAATGTACAGCCATTGAGGCATTTTGTCAAACACTTACAACCATTATCTCTTTAAGGTGTCTTCACAACAATTAGCTAACATGAATCCAAAGTTACATGAATTTTTTTTTTTTAAGTAGTGTCTATAATTGAACTTAAGATATTAGTATACTTTCAGCCATATTCATTTTTGAATCTATACCAATGAATATAAATATTTAGGAATTTCAAACATAGCTCACAATGTTGTAAGGTACAGCCATTGGGGAATTTTGACAAATAATTAGCAGTCATAAAACAAGTTGCCATAAGGTTATTTAAATTTTCAAATTATTAAGCATTTATGCTTTAAACACAATTTCCAAGTGGTTAGCGTATATTTGTTTCATCAGTATAAATTATCAGGCAAATCCAATATAAAAAGAACCAAACAATAAAACAAAACAACAGGTGGTTCTACATGCAACAACAAATCTGCAAAACAGAGCAGATTTGAGAATTGATGTCTAAAACCTTGATTTTGGAAATCAAAGTTGGGGTGAAATGGTCTATTGGTACGGATAGCCCCTGAAGTGGAGCTGAATCACAACAGGGATGCCTAGAAATGTGATTCTTGAAAACAACAACAACCCATGAATCCTACAATCTCATTTATGACTTCTATCAAACACATAGTATGAAAACTTATCTAGAGCTATAAAAAGAGGAGGACAAAAAAAATTAAGCCATTAAAACATTTTCATCTAATTAATAATAGCCTGCAGGATTCAACCATTAGGACTTTCTTTCAATAGATTCAACGCTATATAAGAAAATACTTTTACAATCATTACAAAATTTCCTCACATTTGGTGTGCAACACTTCATATATATGTAAGTTTCAGCAAACAACCAAACAAGCAAAATATTATGAAATAAAATACAAAAATACATAATATAATTTGACCGACATACCTGACAGTGAATTTGTACAACTCCAAGAGGATGGATGTATGCTCCAGCTCCATTAAGAGTATGCTCCAATGCCAATATCCTTACCAACTCGTCATGAACCACCTGGTTTTCCTCCCAACCATATCCAAGAAGAACTTCTCCCCCTGGAACCCCCAAGCTGCAAAATCTCACAACCAGTACCACAATACAATACTAGAGAGAGAGAGATGCAAGGCAACTCAGGAAGATAGTTTTCACTTCCTCTAAATACCACTCATGTTCAACCTCAATAGATACTTAGTATATTAGTAAGGTATCCAGATTCATTTTGGAAGAAATTGGATAGTCTCCATATCTCTCACAACCTTCCTCAAGTTTCTTCCACTCTTGGCATCACCCTCCTCCCCCAAGTGAGAATACATGAGACTCATATATAGGCGGAGAAACCAATTCTTGTCATAAAGGAGGAGTAATATGCATGCATTTTATTCCATCTAGAGGAGTGTAACTTATGCGATTAAGGAGAGGTATGCATGCCCTATTTAAGGAGAGTGCAACATACGCATTAAAGTGAGTGTAAGAGGAATATTTTATGACATATATTTAATGAGTGTAAGAGGAATATGCCATTCCTTGATGAGTGCATAAAAGAGACTGTAATGTAATATTTAAAATAGAGAGAGTTACATAGAGCCATGAGAGTCATGAAGGAGAGAGGTGTGAAGTGGTTGAGGAGATATAATTCTCTTTTAATAATAATATCATAGTCTCCTAAAAGATAATAATAATAATATTAATATTAATAATATTGAGGATTATGTCAATATTTTACTACTACAATTGATTAATCATAAGTTAAGTGATTTTCCTTCAAGTATACTTGTTTACCCATTGATTGGAGGTTATTTACTATTTTTGGAAAGTCATAATTGAAATAGTAGACATGACTTTCTAATTTTAGAAAGTCACTCCAAAATTGTTAGGAATAAGATCTTATTAAGGAAATTCATATGTGAGCTACCCATGAGTGGTATTTTGGATAATAGGGATTCCACACCCCTATTGTATGCATCTTCATGCTTTAGTAGATTGAGGACTCAGCTTTGTGATCCTCTAAAGATCAGATTCCAGATGTTGATCTTTTTAAATATTTAGGACTCCGCGCCCCAAACACTTCCTTATAGATTCAAGACTCCACGTCTTTATATTTCATGGATTTAGGACTCCACGTCCTAATCCTTTTATCATATATCCAAGACTCCACGTCTTTATATTTCATGGATTTAGGACTCTGCGCCCTAATTTCCATGGCTTCTCATCTACTATGCTTTGAAACTCCACGTTTCTCCTTATGATACTGGTTTTGAGATTTTACCAATTTGATGGTTCATTGGTAAGGCCTTGTCTGAAGACCTACATACATCAAAATCTCATAGATCAAAGGAACCATATGAATTTCATAATGAAATTAACTTAACCACATTTTACCATGAATGTTGCATGAGTTCCATAGTCATTTGGGTTTTGAAGAAATGACTTCCACAGTCATTTATCCTTGTTGGAAAATGATCAGGTCCTCTAGCACATCCTGCTCAGTACAATGTTAGACATATATATAATCATGCAAGTCATGTATCATCCATAAAACATAATTTAACCATTTTTTTTTCTACATAACCATGAGCATCCATGGGTCTATATGTCTCAATCCAGGTTCTCCATCCATGTCATACACCTGATACACAAGTCAGATGTGAAAATAGATACATGCATAACATCATATAAAACAGAAAATCAAATATACCACACAAAAGGGAAAATACAACTATATAAAACATTTTTCCCAAACCAATGGTCAATCTTCCATACATAAACCATGGATATAAAAAATTGTTACCCAATATAGTGATCACTATGAAATACATAAACATAAAGAGGAAATACAATCATGTATATATATAAAATGTTATTCCTCAATCTAGTGATCTATATTCCATATGTGTATAACTCATCAAAAATAGCCCTTAATAGGAGTGACAAAAATATACTAGGAAAAATAGGACACTACATACTCCCCCTCTTGGAGTAAACTTGGCTTGAAGTTTGATTAAAAAAAAATGGAAACTCTAGATGCGTAGAAGATGCATCTTCCCAAGTGGCAGAACTAGGACTGTATGGGTCCCATTGGACCTTTACTTGGTCCACCATACAATGTCTGAGCTATCGAGTGTGATGGTCCAAAATGAAAACTGGCTCTGCCTTCAGATTCCCTTCACCTGTTACCTGTAATTGATGCCAATCTAAAATGTGAGAAGGATCATGAACGTACTTACGCAACACTGAAATATGAAATGCATCATGCATGCGATTAAAAATTGGTGGTAGAGAAAGAAGATATGCCATAGGTCCTATCCTTTCGATGATCTCAAAAGGCCCAACAAAATGAGGAGAGAGCTTAGATCCTTTCCCAAATAATAGAGCTTTTCTGAGGTTTTACTGGAAGAAAAACAAATTCCCCCTCTTTAAAACTACGATCCAATCTATGCATATCAGCATAGCTCTTCTGTCTATCCTATGCCTCCTTTAATATTTGTCTTATACGACACACCTGTTCTTCCATTTCTTGAAGAATTTGAGGACCTACAAAGATTCTATCCTCTAATCTATCGCAACTTAAAGGTGTTCTGCATGGTCTTCCATACAATATCTCATAAGGGGCCATACCAAGAGATCGGTGATAATTGTTATTGTAAGCAAACTCCACAAGAGGAAGATAATCTTCCCACTTAGATTGTTGATCCATTAGATACATTCTAAGCATGTCCTCCAACATTTGATTTACTCTTTCATTTTGACCATCATTGTTTGGATGATAAGCTGTACTAAAATTTAATTGTGTCTGAAGAGCTCCCTAGAAACTAGTCCAAAATCTTCCTGTGAAAATAGAGCCCCTGTCTGATATGATTTTCTTCGAAAAACCATGAAGTATAATGATCTCCTTTATAAATACTTGTGCTATTTCAACTGCTTTGTAAGTATCTCTAACAGGTATAAAATGGGCACTCTTAGTAAGCTTATCCACCACCACCAAAATGGAGTTGTGCCTTTTGGTTGTTTCAGGTAATTCAACAACAAAGTCCATAAATATTTCTTCCCATTTGGACTCAGGGATGTTATGCGGCTGCAACAATCCTGCTGGATGACCATGATCTGCTTTAACTAGTTGACATTCCAAACACTTTGCCACAAAATTTGCTACATCCTTCTTCATACCTGTCCAAAAGAAAAGTTTCTTTAAATCAGCATACATCTTTTGGACTCCCGGGTGAGCCATATATACTGCACGGTGAGCTTCTTGCAAAATGAACTCATGAATCCCATCTTGATCTGGAAGTACAATTATTTGCATAAATCTCACCATTCCATCACCATCACAAGAATAGCCTTCTACCTTGCTTTTCTTATCCTCCTCCCCACAAAGAGAAACTTTAGCTTCCTTACACCATTCATCTACATCTTGTACCCTCAAGATGTGATCCCGTAAATAAATCTTCAGTGGAATTACTGAAAAGATGCATGGCCTTTGACTAAGTGCATCATTTACTTTGTTCAATGTACCCTTGATGTAAGTTATGTCAAAATCATATTCACTTAGGATTTCTGACCACCTTCTTTGTCTAGCATTAAGATCACTTTGAGTAAACATATATTGAAAAACTCTATGATCTATTTTCAATTCAAATTTCTTGCCCACTAGATAATCTCGCCAAAGTCGGAAGGCATGAACTATGGCTGCTAGTTTCAGATCATGGGTTGCATAGTTTTATTTACGAGGCCGTAGCTTCCTAGAGAGATATGCAATCACCCTACCCTCTTGTGATAAAATGGCACCCAATCCACCTTTTGACTCATCTGTGCATAATATAAATGGTCTATCCATATCTGGAACCTTCAGTATCGAAGCTGTGGTCAAACATTGCTTGAGCTTGGAAAAAGCTTGCTCACACTCATCTCTCCACTTAAATCACGCTCCCTTCTTAAGAAATGAAGTGATTGGGCTGGCTATTTTTGAAAACCCTTCCACAAATCTCTGATAGTATCCTGCCATACCCATGAAACTAAACACTTCATGTGCATTAGAGGGTGTTGGCCATCTTGAAATTGCATCGATCTTTGTTGGGTCAACCGAAATTTCTTCACTGGAGATAATGTGTCCAAGATAATGGATTTTTGATTGAAAAAAGAACATTTGGACATTTTTGCATAAAGCTTATTTTCTCTTAAGCATTTCAATACCACTCTTAGGTGTTGCTCATGTGCTTTGGGGGAATTTGAATAGATTAGGATGTCATCAAGGAACACTTGTACAAATTTGTCCATGTAATTCCGAAATACACCATTCATCAGACTCATAAAAAATCCTAGGGCATTAGATAACCCAAATGGAACAAACACGAACTCATAATGACCAAAACGTGTTTGAAATGTAGTTTTGGAAATATCCTCTTCTTTAACTCTAAGCTGATGATATCCTGGTTGAAGATCGATCTTGTAGAATACAATGGCTCCCTTCATTTGATCAAATAGATCATCAATGTTAGGCAAAGGATATTGATTTCGAATAGTTACTCGATTCAATTCCTTGTAATCAACATAGAGCTGAAGAGATCCATCCTTCTTCTTTACAAATATCTTAGGAGCTCCCCAAGGTGAAACACTAGGTCTATTCGTACCCCGATCCAATAAATCTTGAAGTTGCATTTGCAACTCACGAAGTTCAACAATAGACACTCGGTAGGGAGCTTTGGATATAGTTTCAGTACCGAGATTAAGCTCAATGGAGAAGTCAATATCATGCTTTGGACATAAACCAGGCAACTCCTCTAGAAAGACATCAAAGAATTCTAAAAGGAAAGGATATTGTTCAAGGGATGAAATATCTCCCTCATTTAAAGTCATTAAAACATACATTTGACATTTTTTTCTAGGACTTCACTTCATCTTCAAGAATGAGATAAGTATTAAAGAATCATGTCTTATTTTCCCATGGAGAACCCTAGATTGACCCTTATCACTCAAAAAGTGAAGGGTTTTGCTTGGACAATTGAGCACAACCCAGCGGGATTCAAGCCAACATATCCCAGTTATCACATCATAGTGACCAAGTGGCGTCACATAAAGATTCACATGTATGACACACACTCCCAGGTCTAAAGGGAACTCTTTCACTAAGTATTCAACCTTTTGAGATTGTCTTGATGCCATCTCAACCCGATCGAAATCATCTTTCTCTATTGCCACTAATTTACATTTCAATAAATCATTAGGAGAAATAAAAATTTTAGCTGCACTAGGATCAATCAAAAGAGTAACATCCATACCATTTAGCTTACTAGATGCTTCAAGCACGGTAGATTGATGCTCGACTTATCGATTCTGCAACACTGCAAAAATCCTATGGGATCTACCCATATCTCTAATAGTGGCTTGTTCCTGCTCTGATTGTGCTTCAGTCTTCTTTTCAGGGAAAAATTTCTCATAATGAGGTCCTCCACAAGTCCAAAATCCATTAGTGGGATCAACATTCATAAATTTGACCCTTTTATTAGGTGTTTCTTGAGTGCGAGCACTACTTTGCTGAAGTTGTTACCTTGAATTATTTCCTTGGTTATTAAAAGTATGATTCTTTTGAAATCCATGATGATGTGAAACACCTGACTTATGTCTTACATATTGGCCTCCCCTTCGAGGAGGTTTTCCATGGAATTATAGATTTGGGGTTTTATCCCCGCCTTTGTTGCCCAAAAATTATTCCTCATCTATAATTGCTTGCTGCACTACCTCATGCAATGTAGTAGGCCTAAAATGTGCACCTTCTCCTTTATAATAGGATTCAACCCATACAAAAACTTGTTTACCTTTAGGGCTTCAATATTTATATGGGTGGCATATCTAAGAAATTCCATGAATCGTGCCTCACATTCAAGGATAGTCTTAGTTCCTTGCTTAAGATCATGGAACTCATTCAAATTCCTCTCCAAGTATTCAACAAAAAGGTACTTTGCTTGAAATTTCTCTTCGAATTGTTCCCATGTCAAGGTAGACATGGAGAACCCAAATTGGGACTCTAATTTCCTCCACCATAATTGTGCACTCTCTTTAAGTTGGTAAATAGATAACTTTTCCTTTTGGTTGCTAGAATAGTTCCGCAACTCAAAACGTAGGCGCATGTTTTCCAACCAGCTTCTGCTACCTACCCTTTTGTGGTACCCTTAAATATAGGAAGCTTAAATTTTTCCAACTCTCTATGTACATCTCCATCAAATGGTATTTCTTTCCTTTCTTCTTGAGATGAAGAACCAAGCACTGAAGGATTCCCCCCAACCCTATTAATCAATACTTCAGTCATCTTTTGGAAAGATAACACCATATCCCTTACTTCCCTAATGGATATTTGTTCAGATTATTTGGATTTGGGACATGGAGATGAGACTTCCTTCCTCCTCCTCGATGCTCTCTCCATGATTACTTAACCTGACCAAAAAAAATCAGGTAAGTAAATAAAGTAATTAGCTTTGATTTTTAGCAGGAAAGCCCTAGGTCCTAGAGTTTTGAGCTTGGGCTTTGTTACCATATGTAAGGTCCCACCTTACCTAACATAATTATTATAGAGAAATATTATATTAAATCAAAATGCGATATTTTTTTTTTGTAGGACATAGAAGTTATTGGTTTCCCTTACACTGCACCTTAAATTCTACGAACTTAACCTCAAAGCTACAAGGTTCAAGGTTTATCAAGATCCAAAACATACAACCATAATGCTTGCTTATCAAGACTAAAATCACCTTTAAAATATAAAGTATTTAGTGGTATGAATAAATGTCAACCTTTATGAACCACAATTTACAATAATCTAATTGTTAATTCCGTTGTAATTAAATGTGTTCAAGAGCGACTAATTTGATTTTGTCCTAAATAACAAGCTTATGAATTATTTTATTAAAAGGATAATTCAAATTATATAGGGT